>CM032233.1:4975000-5222500 GCA_019009955.1 Riptortus pedestris
TTAGAAAAAAGTGCATATAACAACTATTGTAGGAAATTACGTTTGCAGAAAGATTGGTTTTATAAGAATATATTTGGAATTTTGGAACCTCCCCTCGATTGGACTTCATGCTACAGCTGAAAATTATATTCCTTCACGCTTCTTTAAATTGTTTGGAATATAACTGAAATACATAATCAGTTCTTAAAACTACAGGAATTCCATGCCTTGAGAAAACACTTTTCGCTGCTTTGAGTAATTAGCTTAATCTATTTAGGAAAATAGTCCTGGAAAACCATGTACAATTATATCAGATTTCCCATAAGGGAAATCAGCTATTGAGGTCGCACCCATGAAGCGATTTTCGAACAATTTCTTCAAATGTCCATCGATCATTACCCAGGAGATGGCGAAAATGAGGTCCATTCAAAATTATGTATATATATATATATATATATATATATATATATATATATATATATATATATATATATTTGTCTGTTAACGCTCTAGTGCAATTTTTGTTTGATCGTTACCAAACTCGAAATTTAATCGTTTTCTGTAAAAAAAAAGATCAAGTTCGTTACTGGCTGAAATCGGAGGGGTTTAGAGGGGGGATTTTTGAAAATTTGAAATATCTCCGTTATTATGCGTCGGATCGAAAAATTGTAAAGGATCAATCGTATTGCAAATTAAATTTACTATAAATATTGTTATATACATTTATTCTGTATCTTGTATATTAACTCAGATATTTGCATTTGTATTATGTGTGTGGTCGGCTTTATTCGGGACTTTCCACCGAAAGCTAGTTCGGCCCTTTCCATAACGGTTCGTCCCTCGTGAATAGGTTTAGAGATTCGTTACTACTAATATTACTAGTAGGCAGATTTCTCTATTGTAAAACTTTTGTAATGTGCATATTTGCCAAAACCCCAATAGGAAACTAAATATCACTATTTTTAATTTCAGGCCTCCCTTATTACCCCCACTCCTGCCCATCCCTATAAATGTTAGTATGGCTTATTGTAAGGAAGGCGTTAGTGCTAGTACACATACCAAGTGTTTTATTTAGTTCGGATGAATCCTTTGTGCCAAATAAAATTCTTGACTCCCACTATAATTTTTAGCGTATAACGCCTTTATACTTCGGTATACGACGATAGTGTATATACCAAAAGTTTCTCTAAATAACAAAATAAACAACTTTTGTTATGTGCATATTTGTCGAAACCCCAATAGGAAACGAAATATAACCCCCACACCTGTTCGTCTCAGAGAATATTAGTAGAGCCTAAAGTCTAAGTTGGGTTAGTAGTAATATGCATACCAAGTTTCATAAAATTCGGTTCTGCCGTTTATGCGTGAAAAGGTAACAAAACAAACAAACAGACGCCAAAGAAACAAAATGCAGTTATGGTGTCTATGACATGTGAAACGAAAAGTTATCGTGAAATTTTGCGAAAAAAAATCAATGTACAGACAGAGGTTATAATTTTATATACACTCCGCAAAAAAAACCGGACACTTAGATTTAGTCTTATAATTTTGTTAAATACTTAATATATATGTATATTAATCTTTTTACTTAAAATAATTGGTTAATATCTATAGGTTATTTAAACAAAATCTGCCAAAAGTGAATAATTTTTATTGATTATTTACAAAAAAATAAAAAAAAAGAAAATGATAAATTAACACATTTAAAAAAAAAAATTATTCTTCATTTTTATTACAGTGAATGGTAGACTTCGCTACCCCAAGCATTTCGGCAATGTAACGTAAGCTCCGGCCTTCCATCTAAGTTTGAAAGACCCATTATTCTGGACCGAAATAAAAATAAAACATTAATTAAAGAAAATGCTTGGTTAATAATTAAAGATGTTTAAATATGCGAAAAACTACTTACAGTTTAGAATAGATCAACTTCACGACAAATAAATCTAATCTGAGTTTTATCTAATTGTTTACTAATCCTGAAGGGATTAGTTCAATGGACTTAGACTCTAAATTCTCTGTAATAACTAGAATACCCACATAAAGAAAATTGCTGAAAATACGACAAAAATGAAGTGTTCGGTTTTTTTTTAATAATTGTAACCTCTGTCTGTACATTGATTTTTGTATTTTTTGATTGCAGTGTTGGGCAATTACTCGAGTAAATGAGTGATGATTAATGAGTAATCACTTCTATGACCAAGAGAAAAAGTATGATTAAATCACTCTTTACTCTCATGTTCATGAGTGATGAGTGATCACTCTTAGTTTTAAACCATGAGTTCATCACTCATCACTCATTTAACTACCATGAGTAATGATTTAAAAACAAAAAAGTTATTTTTTAGCACAATATATTTATTAAACAAAACAAATTATAACTTCTCATAATAATATTATAAGATAAAAATAAAAAATCAAATGATTGTCTAACAGCCCAATAAAATAAATATAACATTTCTTCTTCTAAAATAATATTATGTAAAAAAAAAAAAAAAATAAAAATAAAAATTAAGCTATTGGAGTTGTATTTTAATAATACAACAATTGTATCAGTAATAGAGAAATACACTAAAAAGGGCTTTCAATCAAGTGATGCCATATTTGCCTTAAGAATTACCCTATTTTCAAAAAAGCTATCTGCCAGTTTATTTGCTTTCGGTAAATTTGTCATAGTGGCATAAGAGAATAGCCTTTCTACAGGGGCGGAAGAAGGCAAAGGAGTGTTGAACTTGTAAAAAGTCCTTTTTATAACTGGATATTTCTCCAAACTTTCTAAATCTCTTGTCGGGTCATTGAAATACTGCTGTATTTGTAGTTCAATTGACGATAAATTGGAAAATGGAACGGATGTAAGTGAGGATTCTTCAAAATCAAAAAATGCGTCATCTTCTTGTGTGGTCTCGTTAGTAGTATCAAGAACGACTGTTTGAAATTCGGGATTTTCTAAAGTAACTGCATCTTTAAACATATTTTGTAAATAATCGCGATAGGATACAGGTACACTCTGCAACCACCTCCTTTTGAATCTTGGGTAGGAAAATGCTGCAATAGCCGTCTTTTGAGAGAGTTCAGTGTTGAACGAGAATAATTCTTCAAATCGTTGTCGAACACTTGCTTGCAAAGCACCAACCAAAGGTCCGCAATGAATAAAGTCACGTTTAGACAAAATTTGCAGTTTATTGTTTAAAGAAAGTAGAGATGGTAATAAAATTCCGAAGAAAATATTATTTTCGGCTTGCAAAATGTCTATCAAATCGGCGAACGGTTTTGTGCATTCAAGGTGTTCAGTAATGTAGCGAAAATCTTCTTCATTTAATGCATATTTTAAATTCAAAGCCGTGCAAAGATGGGAACTTTTAGCTTTCATGGCAGCTATTTCTTTTAAACTGTCGTACAGAGAATTCCATCTAGTTTCAATAGGGCGTGAATGACTATGGCCCAAGATATCAAAAATAATTTCTGCTGTTTTGGGTCTCGCAGCAGATTTCCATAGCAGATTACATTTTTTTAGTACATTATTATGAATAATTGACATCTCTTCATTAGTTTGGATAGCCTTAATACCATCCTTTGAAACACATAAACTTAAAGTGTGAGTACAACATCTGATGTGATATGATAAAAATCTTGATAAATCACTAGTATTAACATTGGTTTCATTTGCATCATTGTTATCGTGTTCACTATCGGAAGAATCAACGCTTGTAAGTGGCTCATTGGAAAAAATATAATTGCTTGATTCACAATGAATTAGTCTACTTTTCACTCCATAAATTCGGAAAGCTTTTATAAAATTACTCACTATCAATTGATTTTGAATCGCAGGTATTAACAGCAATGCTTTCTGACCGGCTTGGTATAGGCACAGAGAAAGACATTGTCCCTAAAATGTATTTGTTTCACTGTCTAGTGAGGACTGACTGGCTAATATTCACGAAGATTAACACTGCAGGTTCCAACTAGAATAGATAGTTTGTTATTGTAAAGGAAAAAGGAAGGGGATTATAGTTTCACTCATAGGAAAAGCGATGAGTAATAATTAAAAGTAATCACTCATTTATGAGAGTGATGAATGATGAGTGAAAAATTTATGTGTGATTAATGAGTGATGAGTAATGATTAAATTTTCACTCATGATTAATACTAGAGTAAAAATTTACTTGAGTAATGCCCAACACTGTTCCATAGACACCAAAACAGCATTTTGTTTCTTTGGTGTGTGTTTGTTTGTTACCTTTTCACGCATAAACGGCTGAACCGAATTTTATGAAACTTGGTATGTATATTACTACTAACCCAACTTAGACTTTAGGCTATATTAAAATTCTCTGTGATGAACAGGAATGGGGGTTATAAGGGAGGCCTGAAATTTAAAATAGCGATATTTCGTTTCCTATTGTTTTTTCGGCAATTAAGAACATAACAAAAGTTGTTTATTTTGTTATTTAGAGTAACTTTTGTTATATACATTTTTTCCGTATACCGAATTATAAACGAGATCTACGCTAAACCCTATAGCGGAAGTGAGCAATTTTATTTGGCACAAAAGACTCAACCGAACTAAACCAAACTCGGTATGTGTATTAGCACTAACGCTTTCATTATAATAAGCCATACTAACATTTCTAGGGACGGGGAGGAGTGGGGGTTGTAAGGGAGGCCTGAATTTAAAATAGCGGTATTTCGTTTTCTGTTCGTTTTTCGGCAAATATGCACATAACAAAAGTTGTTTATTTTGTTATTTAGAGAAACTTTTTTTATATACACTATCGTCGTATACCGAAGTATAAAGGCGTTATACGCTAAAAATTATAGTGGGAGTCATCTATTTTATTTGGCACAAAAGACTCAACCGAACTAAACCAAATAAATTAAACTAAATTAATTTATTAATAAAAATTAACTAAATTAATACTAACGCCTTCATTATAATAAGCCATACTAACATTTCTAGGGACGGGCAGGAGTGGGGGTTATAAGGGAGGCCTGAAATTAATAATAGTTATTTCCTATTGGGGTTTCGGCAAATATGCACATAACAAAAGTTGTTTATTTTGTTATTTAGAGAAATTTGCTCAACACTTCTTTTCAATATGAACTACCAGGTACCTCACCTTAAAAAATTAATTCAAATGTATGTCAATATTTTCTCCTTAATAATTCAAATCTATGCATAATGCACAGGAAACGGGAAATATGACAATATGTAGGACAGTGAAGTCTTACATAAAAAATTAATTTTGTTATTAACAAATCCACAGAAACGACGGGTGTTAACCCTAAACACTGGGACGGGTAAATGTCAAAATACGGTATTGTGCAAAGTAAAGCCTTGCCATAAATATCACCACTCAGCCTCAAGTGAATTCCCGGGCGAAGCCGGGTATCTGAGCTAGTATATATATATATATATATATATATATATATATATATATATATATATATATATATACATATATATATATATATATATATATATATATATATATATATATATATATAATAATGAACGGACCTCATTTTCGTCATCTCCAAGGTAGGATCGACGGACATTTGTGGAAATGTTTCGAAAATCGAGCCATGAGTACGACTTCAATAGCTGATTTCCCTTGGGGGAAATCATGTAATGAAATGGACAAGAGCTGACTTCAGACAAAGTCGTAGCATGGTTTATACAATTAACTTGTATATAAAAGTCTGTCACGCAGGGGCTGCGATAACTAAGCAGATTTCCCACGTATTTGCATTTATCTCTAAACTTAAAAGTTCAATGAAAACAATACTTGGCATTTAAGCTTCAAATAAAGTGCTTCATAACATAATGGAATATTGTTGATATGAGATGAGTAGGAGTGGGGCTTTACTGAAAACCGAAAACTAAAAAAAGCAAGTATCTCAGTTAATAATCAAGATATTGAAAAAATGTACATAACAACGTTTATAGAAGATTACATTTGCAATAAGATTGGTTCTATAAACTTTTTCGATCCGACGCATAATAACGGAGATATTAAGAATTTTCGAAATTCTCCCCTCTAAACCCCCCTCCCCCTTGTCCGATTTCCGCCGTTGACGAAATTGATCTTTCTTTTTGTATAAAACGATTATATATCAAGTTTGTTAACGATAAGTCAAAAATAGCGACCGCTAGAGCGGTAACAGACAAATATATATACAGTTTTGAATGGACCTCATTTTCGTCATCTCCTGAGTAGGATCGATGGGCATTTGAAGAAAAATTTCGAAAATCGCGTCATGAGTACAATATCTATATCTGATTTCCCTCAAGGGAAATATCCTAAAACTCCAGATAATGAGAGCCACATATTTTTATCACAACAAAATCACACTTTCACAATATTTATATTTTGTTAAGTAGCGATTTACTCATTTATTTTCATTTGGACAAGTATTTTTAGCTCAGTTTCAGTTTTACATTTTGCAGTGACTTCAAAACAAGGGAACAAGAACACGAGCGCGTAGATTGCCTAGCGCCTTGTGGAAAATACTCTCAGATAGAAGATGTCAACCTCGGATTCAAAACTAACGGAAATTATGACAACCATACTGAATGGGAAACCGTTCAAAAGGTTAATACAACTGAGCAGCCAAATGTATTTGAACCAACTTATCAGAGTAAGTAGTAAAATGTAGAAATGTTTATATTTAGAAACTCAATTTTATAATTAGGATTTTATAAGGATATATATATATATTGTTACGTTTTTGTATTGCCAAAACCAGTAATAAACGTTTTTAATAAGAGTTCTTTTGGATTGCAAAATTAAATACTCGCAAGTTTCACAGTTTTTATCACTGCACAATTTATTTGGATAATACACAATAAACTTGGTAATTATTCTTAATTACTACTCACAGTATAGACTGATAGCGTAACTGTTCTTCAATGAGTAACAGTCCAATAATTCACTGAAATTCACAGAAAGACGGCACTGCACTGTCCTTTACTTCGGCACTGCACTGTCCTTTACTTCGCGGCACTGCACTGTCTTAAACACGGCACTAAACTGTTACTTACAGTCACGGCACAACACTGTTCTTCTTATAAAAACTCTTTACCGCACTGCACTAAGTCGCACTGTAGCACTGATGTGACCATCAAGATCGCTGAGCATAAAACTGACTCACGGCTGGCCCGAGCTCCTTTTTATAGGGAGGCGGCATACATCAAAGGGGAATTGTCTAGTTCATTCGACGTCTGGCTGGAAGGTACTGGTCAGACCTAGAACATTCTTTCGGTCTCTTTGATCTACGTCACACTTTCCAAATACGCGACTCTCTCTCTCTCTGAAGGATTATTCATCTATTTATTTTTCGCAACACTGCCGCCCACTTAAGCCTTTTCGTCCCGAATAGGCTCAATATCGCCGTTGCCATACTTGGCTAGTCGCTCTAGGTGTACCACTTTCCTTCCAGACCCCGGACTGTGGTATCCTTGCATCCTGCAGACAACGTCGCCCAATCTCTCGATCACTCTGCAAGGTCCACAATTTAGGCGATAGTCCCCTCTTGCGTTGTGGGTTGAATAGCAGACCCATTCGTCCTTCCGTAAATTCCTCCGTATTCACTGCTCGACCACGCACGCCACCCATCTGGTTACTGGTCACTTTTATGCTGTCCAATATTTCATGACGGGTCGACCTTCCATTGTCCTCCTTAGCCAGAATAGTGCCTCTCTTCTGCGCCGTCGACCTGGCTCCCCCTGAGTTACCACGGCTAATTCGTACATCAATGACGCACTCCTCTTCCTCGGCTTTTGTACAATCCTTGTACTCTACGTTGCATGGCCGCCTTGAGAGGACTGGGTCGTCATCGTGTTTTCTCCCTTTCCTATGAACAATAGAAGAGGCTTCTGCTCGACGTGACAATTTCTGGCGTCCGTCGGTACGTAGCTTCTTTGTGGTCTTGCTCTCATGTCCGACATCCAAAGATATTTCGGTGTTTCGCCAGATCATAACTTGCTTACCCATACGCAGGTCAATACCGTGGGCTATCATGAAGTCTACACCGATGATCACTTCATCCATTATGTCAGCAACAACAAAGACATGTTCAGTGCTGATGTTGGAGATAGTCACTCTCATCTTGGCTCTTCCGTAGACTGTGGCTGACTCCCCTGTAGCAGTTCGCAGTCGTACGTTCTCCAACGGTTCCACTGCCCCTTTTACCAAATCGGGCCGAATGATGGAGTGTGTCGCTCCCGTGTCCATGGTGAGGACCTGCTTCCTCCCGTTGATCAGTCCACGAGCAGTAAGGTTGCTGTTCTTCTGTCGTATGATGGAAATGGAGATGGTGGAGCCATCGGTTTTAGGAGCTAGTTCTTGTCCCTCCATGGCGAAATAGATCTCGACCTTTTCCTTGGCGCTTTACACTTACGCAACAATATATATATATATATATATATATATATATATATATATATATATATATATATATAGTTATGTTTATTACGAAAACAATAAGCGTTGTTTATTAGATTCCTTTTGGATTGCAAAGTTAAACACACAAGCTTAAGAGTTTTTATCACTGTACAATTCCTTTGACAACCCACAACACTCTTGGTAAAGTATTCTTAATTATCACTCACTGTATGCACTGACAGCTTCACTTCTTATTGCACTTTACAATAACTCACGATCACTCAAGTTCACAAAAACACAGCACTGCACTGATCTTCACTTAGAACACGGCACTGCACTGTTGTAATACATTAAAACGGCACTGCATTGTTCTTTACTTAAACACGGCACTACACTGTTCTTCACGTAAAGCACTTTACCGCACTGCAACTAAAATGCAGTGGTCACTAAAGCTGCAGTGTTATTCACTTGACAAGAAACTGACTCTCGGGGCGACCTGGACCGCTTTTATAACGGGGCAGCTAGCATCAAGGAGAAGGCCGAGAATGGGCTAGACGGCGTAGTCGAGACACATCCAGCGTCAACGGTCCTTCCATCGGTCGGCTCCTTTCATCTACTTCGTACTTCTTAAATATGAGATTAACTCTGCTTAATTTTTCATGTACAGAACAATAATTATTATTAATATGTAGTTTTCGCAACAATATATACCCTGCCCTCTAACCAAAAATATCACTAAATAAATCTAACAGACCTAGTGTTGAATTTTACAATGATGGCAGCCGAGATGGAGAAAACTTTGACTGTACTTTCACCGTTTACAAAAATGAAGATTTGGTTGGCATTCAAAAATTCAAAATAGGACTCGATTGCAGAAACAATCAGGCAGAGAAATTGGTTACTTTCCTACATGGCCTAAATTATATTCAATCTCACCAAATAGAATGCAAAGGAATCACAATTTATACAGACAGTAAAATTACTGTAAAAGTATTATTAAATTCACGACCTTCTCATAAAACAAGTTCGACACACATTAATTTTACTCTTCCAACATCTATTTGACACCAATTTTGTATGGATTCGTGGACATTCTAGAGTTTAGGGTAATGAAGTTGCAGATAAAGCAGCAAAGTCAGTCTCTAAATCTTCCGAAATTAGAATTAGAAATAGAATGTTACTCGTAAATACCGAAGACACACGTTATACATTTACTACACACAGACAACATAA
This sequence comes from Riptortus pedestris, assembly GCA_019009955.1. NCBI lineage: Eukaryota > Metazoa > Arthropoda > Insecta > Hemiptera > Alydidae > Riptortus > Riptortus pedestris. The sequence goes on from CM032233.1 coordinate 4,984,594, forward strand.
ACTAACGGGAGAGTACCTAACAAATAAAAGACAACACTTAAAGACTTCCATCGCAAAATATTTGAACACTAAAGAAACACCTATTGAGTTTGACAATTATTAACCGGACATGCCTCAAATAAAGTATATCTAAACAGATTTAATCTGAGTAATAAACCCATTATGGCCACGTGAATTTACTACTGAACAGACTTACACCCATCTCATATATGACTGCACACTGCTTCCAAACGAAAGGAACCTTTTTTAAGAGACATTTATGAAAATAACAAACCGATGGCCTGTTGATGATAGAATTTTTTTCTATATGTGCAGAAAACCACTCAGAAAATTGCAGAAGTGTTATACCAGAAAATTACTTATTAGAACAACTATAGTATTATGGGTATATTGGTAGTATACTATTAAAAGAACATTAAATATTCTATTTTCACTCTTTCATCATTTTAGCAGGCCAAACTTAGTATGCAAATACGTTCGTGGGCCGCTTTTAAAAGTAGTGTTCATAACGATAGATATCAGACATGAAATTATAACGACAATGGAATTATAATACAATTTATTAAAATAACAAAATGAAATGAACAAAATAGGTACAACATGGTACGATCAATGAGTTTGTATTTGGGAAACTAATACATCGATGTTTGGATTAATTCCACTCATACAAAAACGAAAAGAATTTTCCAAATTATCGTCAGTCAGCCTTGTACGATGTTTTGATTTATTAACTTTCATCAACGAAAAGAACTGTTCGCATTTATAAGTACCGCCAAATGCTCAAATTATTTATGCCAAAAAAAAATATAGATATATATATATATATATATATATATACATACATGTGTGTGTGTGTGTGTGTGTGTGTCTGTGTGTGTGTGTGTGTGTGTGTGTGTGTGTGTGTGTGTGTGTGTATAAATTGACACGCTGATTATCTCATCTGAGCATCTATTCTTTATTTCTCTCATAGAAAGAACTCTATGTAAACAGGTATAGTAATTTAATGACGTGACTCAAAGCATATTTGCACGTATCTCATATAGTAAGGATGAAATGAAGACAAGATTTGGTATTTAAACTAGGAACAATATCTTTCATAATATATTGTTTTATTTTTATTGTGAGTTGAGAAGAAACGGGGAGAACAGAATCTCTTACTCAAGGAGAGAAAAATTACTCATTCTGTAGAATATCAATTATAGAGAATAACATTTTGAAGAAAATTGTTTTGACAGACTTCGAGGTCCGATTTCGACCATTAACGTATTTGATCTACGTTCGTCTGTTTACATAAAACAGGCACACACACGCACGCTTAAACACACACACACACACACTACACACATACTAGCTCAGATACCCGGCTTCACCCAGGAATCTATTTGAGGCTAAATGGTGATGGGTATTTTTTTGGAAAGGCTTTACTTTGAACAATATTTTGACATTTACCCGTCCCAGTGATTAGGGTTTATACCCGTTGCTGTGGATTTGTTAATAATAAAATTATTTTTATATGTAAGACTTCACTGTCCTCCATATTGTCATATTTCCCGTCTCCTGTGCATTACGCACAGATTTGAATTATTAAGGACAAAATATTAACATAGATTTGAATTATTTTTTTCCTGGTGAGGTACCTGGTAGTTTATATAGGAAAGAATTTTAGAGCATATCAATATTTCTACGCAAATTACTTGCTTCATACATTGTTCCCGAAAAAATGTATAAAACAAAAGTTAGTCTAAATAGCAAAGTAAACAACTTTTGTTATGTGAACATTTGTCGAAAAACAAATAGACAATGAAATACCGCGAATTTTTGGAAAAATTGATGCTAAGTCACATCCCGAGTTTTGTTAAGTTTGGTTAAATCGTTAGAGCCCAACAAAATTGTTGGCTCCAGCTCTAGTTTTTAGTGTATATCTCGTTTATACTTCGTTATACGACAAAAGTGAATATAACAAAAGTTACTTTAAATAACAAAATAAACATTTTTTTTCATGTGCATATTTGCAGAAAACCCAATAGAAAACGAAATAACGCTATTTTTATTTTCAGGCCTCCCCTACAACCCCTACTCCTGCCCATCCCTAGAAATGTTGGTATGGCTTATTATAATGAAAGCGTTAGTGCTAATACACATACCGAGTTTTATTTAGTTCGGTTGAGTCTTTTGTGCCAAATAGATTTGTTCAATTCCGCTATAGGTTTTAGCGTATACCTCGTTTATAATTCGGTATACGAAAAAAATGTATACAACAAAAGTTACTCAAAATAACAAAATAAACTACTTTTGTTGTGTTCATATTTGCCGAAAAACCAATAGGAAACGAAATATTGCTATTATTAATTAGAATAACACTACATTGCTAAAAGTTTAAGCATCAATTATCATGCAAAAATAGACTAATATGGGGTCGGCAGAGAAGCTGCAGAACAGATAGGACAAAGGAAGTAATCCCCACTCCACTCCTCTTTAGGCTCAGTGGTGCCAACTCATTTAGGATTTCAATCCTGTAATACATTAAATTATATTAACTAATCTGATTAAATTATCTTCACAATAATAAAAATGTTTCTTCAAATAATTTTGACGTTTTAATTCAATAATCATTAAATACACTTCAGGGCTAACTGGCGTTTCTCAGTGGCGTTTGGCAGTATACTTTATTTGGTGCAATCTGTTACTGACGTTAAAAAATAACATAGATTAACATTATCAAGGATAAAATTTTAAAATGGATTTGAATTAATTTATACAGTTGATGTAACTGGGTAGTTCAAATTGGAAAGAATTGATGAGCATGTCAATATGTTTACACAAATTACTTGCTTCATACCTTATTTTACAAAAAAATATATATAAAACAAAAGTTACTCTAAATGAAAAAGTAAACAGCTGTTGTTATGTGCACGATTGCCGAAATACAAATAGAAAATGAAATATCGCGATTTTTTTATTTCAGGCCTCCCTCATAACCCCCACTCCCGTTTGGACCTAAAGATTTTAATATAGCTTATAATCATGGAAAAATTAATGCTAACTCGCATACCGAGTTTTGTAAAGTCCCCCGTTTATACTTAGTTATAAAACAAAAGTGAATATAAATAACTTTACTCTAAATAACAAAATAAACAGCTTTTGTTATGTGCATAATTGCCGAAAAACCAATAGGAAACGAAATACCGCTATTTTTAATTTCAGGCCTCCCTTACAACCCCCACTCCTGCCCCTCCGTAGAAATGTTGATATGGCTCGTGATAATTAAGGCGTCAGTGCTAATACACATACCGAGTTTTATTTAGCTCGGTTGAGTCTTTTGTGCCAAAACATATTGTTGACTCCCGCTATAATTTTTAGCGTATACGGGGGTTGCTATATATATAACTGGCCTAATAATGAAAATACGAATATTTATCAACGAAAATGGTTTTATTGTTTTTCAAAATATTCTCCATCAAGATTTATACACTTTTGCATGCGCTCAAACCAATTTTCGAAGCACTTTTTCCACTCCGATTGAGACACCTCCAAAACATGGTTTTTGAATGCTTCAACAGCATCTTCTGGCGACGAAAATCGTTGACCACGCATTTTTTTCTTGATGTGTGGGAATAAAAAGAAGTCATTGGGTGCCAAGTCAGGGCTGTAAGGCGGATGACCCATCACTTCGACGTTGTGGCCGGTCAAAAAGGCGCTGGTTTGAGCCGATGTGTGAGAGCTCGCATTGTCATGGTGCACAATGATTCGTCTTCTCTTGTTCATTTTTCGAATTTCTCCGAAGACTTCAGGCAAACAAATGGTGGTGTACCACTCAGAATTGACCGTCCTACGTTGCTCAAGCGGAACAGTCGCCACATGACCAGTTTTGCCGAAGAAACAGGCGACCATTTGCTTCGAAGTGCTTCTTCCACGAACAACTTTCGTTGGATTTGGCTCGTCTTGGAAGACCCACACGGTCGATTGCTGTTTTGTTTCGGGCTCATACGCATAGATCCATGATTCGTCACCTGTGACGATCTTATAAACGTCTTTTGAAGCACCGCGATCGTATTTTTTCAGCATTTCTTTACACCAATCCACACGAGCTTTCTTTTGAGCGATTGTCAAATTGTGCGGGATCCAACGAGAACAAACTTTTTTTACGACCAGGTGTTCATGCAATATCGAATGTATGCTGGTGGGAGAAATGCCTAGGCATGCCTCTATCTCACGGTATGTCACATGACGGTCTTGCATTATCAGTTCACGTACGGCATCGATGTTTTCTGGCACAACGGCTGTTTTTGGACGACCTTCACGGAATTCGTCTTTGAGCGAGCGTCGGCCACGATTGAATTCGTTGTACCAGTTTTTCACAGTGCTATAGGATGGTGCTTCGTCGCCATACAAAGATTTAAGTTCATCGATGCACTCTTGTCGTGATAATCCACGTCGAAAGTTGTGAAAAATGATCGCACGAAAATGTTCACGAGTTAATTCCATTTTTTTGCCAAATTGATTTCTTCAAGTCCCTGTTAAAGAAAAAAAAATTGTCGTAAGTCAAAAAGTTCTGAGTACATTTATGCTAAAAAATGTCAAACTTTCCAATGGAAATGTCAGATTGCACCTGGCAACACTTAGTGTTGCCTAGGCCAGTTATATATATAGCAACCTACGTATTTGCAAATACCCCCCCCCCTTCTTTAGTTCACGAACTATTAAAATTTGATTGATTGAGATAACAACTATTCTGATTCAATATTAATTGGAGTACTAGATATAATAAATATTGTTCAATAAAATTAACATCTTATATTCACTAATTGCTTTTCTTTCCTGTGAAGAATATGCCAATCTATCTGTTCAGCTCCAAGTTGGCAGAGCTGTTTGTTTACAATCCAGATGCTTTCCGTTGAGTGTTTATTTAAATTAAATAAAAGATTTTTCATTACCGTTATATTTATTCTCGGTGATAAGTGTTACCAGAATGCAGATTTCTCTATTGTAACACTTCAAATGGAAAATCTGCTTAGTTTAAGCAGCCCTTTTGTTTTAAGAGACCTTCACTAGATGTGTTCTGGTAGTGTCATATGTGAGGCCCTGCGTGACGGAATTAATTTATTGATTTAATAGACGGTATGTGTTTAGATATGAAGATCTGCGTGTACATGATGAGCGAGGTGGCCCTGCGGATGGAGGTCGAGGATGGGACTAATGTCACAGTCCAGGACCTCGTTCAGAGCATCAGCCAGGAAGAACAGCTCCGGCTCCCGAGGCTAGCCTCAACCATATTCACACTCTGGATGACATCCGGATTACTAGGTCAGTTCAAATTATTTACATAATTCTATATCACTAAAAAGGAATCGAAATATTATATTATCATGTTTTGGAGAATTGTTTTAGCAGATTTCCCTTAAGAAAAATAAACCAATTTTATTGTAAATTAATTGCATTATAAATATTGTTACATACAATTCTTCTCTATCTTGAATATTAACCGAGATATTTGCACTTTTCAGTTTACAGCCTTCAGCAACCCCCCCCCCCCACTTCTACTCATGTTACAATAACAGTACTGTTATATAATGAACCACTATATTTGAAGCTTAAATACCAAATATTGTTTTCAAGAGACCTTTAATATTCGAGATACATGCAAATATGCTCTGGTGTCCCCACCCTTCTTAAGTTCTTGGACTACTAAAATTTGATTGATTCAGGTAAAATTATCCTGATTCATTATAAATTACAGTACTGGATATAGTGAATAGTTTTCAATAAAATTATTATATTATATTCTGGTATATTTCAATAATTGTTTTTTTTTTCGATCAGAGGTTAGGAGACCTGTTTGCTTACATTTCAGACGCTTTCCGTTAATAGGTTATTAAATTTGACTGAAAGATTTATCATTGCCGTTTGTAATTATTCACTTAATATTCACGGTGGTGCGTTAGCAGTATGTAGATTTATCTATTGTTATACGTCAGCAGGGAAATCTGCTTAGCTTATGCAGCCCCGGCGTGACGGACTTTTTTTCGCAGATTTCTCTCAAGGGAAATCAGCTATTGAGGTCGTACTCATGACGCGAGTTTTGACAAATTTCCTCAAATGTCCATCGATCCTACCCAGGATATGACGAAAATGTGGTCCGTTCAAAATTATATATATATTTGTCTGTTAACGCCCTAGCGGTCGCAATTTTTGTTTGATCGTTACCAAACTTCATATTTAAGCGTTTTACGTAAAAAGAGAGATCAAGTTCGTCAATGGCTGAAATCAGACTAGTGAGGGGGGGGGTTTAGAGGGGGGATTTTTGAAAATTCGAAATATCTCCGTTATTATGCGTCGGATCGAAAAATTGTATAGAATCAATCTTATTGAAAATTAAATTTACTATAAATATTGTTCTATACATTTATTCTATATCTTGAATATTAACCGAGATATTTGCATTTGTATGCATGTATGTGGTCGGCAGGAGTCTGCTATGTTCGGGACTATCCGCCGAGAGGTAGTGCGGGCCGTTTCGGTAACTACTCGTCCCTCGTGAATAGGTTTAGAGATTCCTTACTACTACTGTTGTTATTAGGCGGATTTCTCTATTGTAAAACTTCACGTGGGAAATCTGCTTAGTTTACGCAACCTCTGCGTGACGGACTTTTTTAGAATTCGAGACATGAATTTTGTCCACCTAGCTTGTAATAATCCAAATACTGTGCGACTAGAGGCTAAATATGTCTGAAGATTGAGTATGAGAGATAGGAAAATTAAATGATCTCTATTTTTAGCAGTTTCCCTTAGGGGAAATCAGCTATTGTGGTTGTAATCATCATGGTATTTTCGAAACATTTCCTCAAATGGCCATCGATCCTACATAGAATATGATGAAAATGAGGTCCGTTCAAAATTTGTTATATATAAATTTATCTGTTAACTTTAATAATTTTCATTTGATCGCTACCAAACTCGATATTTATACGTTTTATGTAAAACTAATGGTCAAGTTCATTAATGCTGAAATCCGACCAATGAGAGGCGGGGGTGGGGGATTTCGAAAATTCTTAATATCTCAGTTGTTAGGTGTCTGATTGAAAATTTGTGTAGAACCAATGTTGTTGCAAATGTATTGCCCTATAAATGTTGTTATCTACATTTTCCCACTATCTTCATTATTAACTGAAATATTTGCATTTATTAGTTTTCGGCCATCAGTAAACCTCCACTCTTACTAATGCCATAGTAAAAATAAGCTGTTGTATTATATAGCACATTATTTGAAGCCTAAATGACAAATATTGTTCTCATTATACCTTTTCGTTTTGAGATAAATGCAAATACGTGATGGACGTGGGAAGTCTGCTTAGTTTACGCAGCCCATGAGTGACGGAATTTTTCTTATTCACGATCTCCATTCAGGAAATAGTATTATAGATTGCAAGGAGCTGATCGTGTTCCTTATAAAGAAGAATAGTATTTCAGGACTATAATATAAAAGTCCGTCACGCAGGGGCTGTTATATGTGGCTACACTGTAAAGGAATGAAGGTTATAGCTATTATAGGAAGAGGGAACAGGATGTTTTGTAATGTGTAGTGTATGTTGATGTATAGTTTTTCTTGTGTTCTATAACGATAATAGTAAACAGAATTTATATAAGATTTGTGTATGTTTTATTACCAGGACTAATTATTAAAACAGGGGCTGTGTTAACTAAGCAGATTTCCCATGTGAAGTTTAACAATAGATAAATCTACACTCTGGTAATCCAACACCACCGTGAATATTAAGTGAATAAATACAAAAGGTAATAAGAAATCTTTCAGTCAAATTTAATAAACTCCCGCCTGGAAGCGTTTAAATGTAAACAGACAGGTGTGGCAAACTCTCAGCGGAATGAAAAACAATTACTGATATATAATTTTTATTTCAATGAATCAAATGTTTGTAGTCCAAGAAATTAAGGCGGGGAAGGGGATGTCGCCAGAACATATTTGCATGTATCTCGTATAATAAAGGTCTTTTGAAACAAAATTTGTATTTAAGCTTTGAATAATGTGGTTTATTATATACACATTGTGTTGTTAATGTAACATTAGTAGTATTGGGAGTTTGCTGAAGGCTGAAAAGTGCAAATATCTCGGTTAATATTCAAGATAGAGAATAAATGGATATAACGATATTTATAGTACATTTAATTTGCAATAAGATGTATGATAACGTAGATATTTTGAATTTTCAAAAATTCCACCTTAACCCCCCCCCACCCACGTGGCAGATTTCAGCTTTTAACGAACTTGATCTTTCTTTTTACATAAAATGATTAAATATCGAGTTTGGTAACGATCAAACACAAATTACGACCGCTAGAGCGTTAACAGATATATATATATATATATGCGCACATATATGCAAAATTCGACATATCTCTGTTACTATACGTCGGATCGAAAAAGTATATAGAACCAATCTTATTACAAATTAAATTTTCTATAAATATTCTGTTATATATATTTATTCTCTAGTTTGAACATTAACCGAGATATTTCGGCCGTTTCCGTAACTGTTCGGCTCCCGTGTAAGCTGCTTCTAACCTTTCTTGTGGTGGGAGCATTTACTTTGTGAGATATATGCAAATACGTTCTGTTCATTCGCACCCCCCTTTCTTTAGTTCTTGCATTACTAAAAATTCGAGTTATTAAAATTAGACATATAAATATTTCATATTTTCGCTTGCTCTTGAAGTCTACAGATAATACCTTTTTTTAAAATTTTATTTAATTATCCCACATATTCTTACTGAAACTCATTATAAATTAATTATTATGAGTATAAAATGTCAAATTTCTCATTACTATGATTCCTGTTCCTGAATGAGAACAGTGAATAATATAATGTACAGGAGTAAGAAAATGCTGAATCACTATTAGGAGATTTGTAGATTCCAACATGGATATGGACATCCCATAACATTAGCAGTTGTGGCGATTCACCATCACTTTACTCCCGATTATTCACTTGGTTACTCTCAGTACAACGATCATAACGATTCTAGATATCTATCATTGTTTGTGGTCTCTTCAATTTATAATTTATTTAGAAAAAACAGAGTCTATTTTGTTGAAACTTCTATACTATTAATTAATTCAAAGCTCTTCCACTTTCACAAAAACACAAGAGAAAATAAACACCTTCAAACCAGTGTACAATGAACACATGTCATGACTATAAGTATTTATTTATACTTAGGTGGTGAGGTTTAATTTTTGGTTTGGAATATATAAATGGAAGAAATTATCTCTATTCAAGAAAATTTATGACTATTTTCTATTTTCTTCAACTATACAACGTTACGCAGAAATCCCTCACCTCTACTGCTTGTAAACAGTGCCAATTAATGTTTAAGTCAAATAGAATAAATAAGTGTTCTTATTACAGAGCTGCAGTTAAAACAACATCATAAACCACTTCATATACGGAATAAATGGCCAGTATTGTTAGCTAAGTATGCACATGCTTCTGAATCAAGGCAGAGGAGAGACGAACCAGTTTTATTCTTCAGAAGGAATGTTTTTTTCCCTTTGGCTCAAGAAGAACGCATTAAGTAAGTTATTTCTTTATAACATAAGGTGGTTTTTTTAATCCGAATTTTGCATTGGCCTAGATCTGGACTGTTAAATTTTTTGTGCTCCAGGGGTTTCATTTGTACCGGACTTACCTATACTATAACCTACTCTTGACCTTTGACCCTGGGGATGAAGTTGCGTAGTCACTTCATAATATAGAAAATCCCCAAAGGGAATAAAGGGAGGTGTGTTAATTGAGCACAAAGGTTTACAAAAAAATAGACTACATGTGTTATAATCATGAGAGGAATCAATCCTGAACCCCTAGATAAGCTTATCTCCTGTACTCTAAACTGTTATTCCATTAACTTAAAAACTATATTGTGACACAAGAATAAATAAATAGAAGAATAAAGAAGAAAAAACTAAAAGAATATAAATAATAGATATAGAAAAGAATAATCAATAGTAAAATAGTTATCTTACATGCCGGTGGGCTTTGTTGAAAGAGTGAAAACTCCTCATTACCAAAGAGTAATAATTATTGCTACCAAATCCTTTTTCTCTTACAAATAAATAATTTTATATGCCTACAAACAACATATCTTGTGACAGCTCTCAATGAATTTTGCATTACAGCTTAGTACTTTTCAGCAGTTATAATAATTTCGGAACTTAAAACATTGGTAAATTACAGAATTAAAAATGTAATAGGTACATATACCATTTACATGAAAACTAATAAAAATTTAAAACACAATTGCTACATAAAACTAACATTTTTTAGCGATAAACATTTGCCTTCTAAACAACAGGAATATTTACAACAAACCTCTTTTTTTTTCAATAAATTAAATATTCCACTATTCAACTAAATAAATACACCATAGAATAACTAAGTGTTATTATGGTAATGAAAATGGAGGGCGTACTTCAAACGAGATGCTATTAGGTTGAAATCAGCAGGCAGATTTCCTCTCTGGGAATCAGACCAAAATGATAGGGATATGAACCAACCACTAATTTTCAATGGAAACCTTTGTTTTTTTTGCTTCTTTTTTTTTTTTTTATAGTGAACATAGGGGTGCTAATTTCTTTGAATTTCAGTACATGTTCCACATTAATTTAAACACAATATATCATTATTTTATTTCTATAAGTAAAAAGGTATTTTTATTAATATATGTATTGTTTAAAAACATTCTAATTAACTAATTGTTCTCATTTTAAACAGAGATGAAAAGGTTTTGGAGTTGCTGTATGCTGAAGCAAAGTATAATATATTAGAAGGGCGGTATCCATGTGATATATCACAATACATCATGCTTGGATCGATCCAAGCAAGGATTGAGCTGGGACCATACAACCCACAGTACCACACTCTCCACTTTTTCAGGTATTTATTGAAACAAACTCGGTTGTAACCAATGTCCCCCTCTGTAAATTCTACTAAGTAAAAGTAGTATAAAAATAGCTTTTATCAATAATAAGAAATCATACAATACAATGATATTGAAACATAATTATGTACATAAATTACTCACTGAGTACTGATAGTTTTGTAGAGGGAAAATATACAAAAAGACGGCTACACTGTCATACAGGGCGTACGTGAACATACCAGATTTCTCACGAGCCAGAATGTCGTATATTCTATTCTCTATTTCTCTCTTTGTTAGAACTCAATGTAAATATTTGTCTGTTAATGTTCTTTTGTTTTACCATTACCAATCTAAATTTAAACGTTTTATTTAAAACTAAAGATCAAGTTCATTAATGTATGAAATCATACCAGGAGGAGGGGGGGTGTAGAGAAGGGAAAAATAAAAAATGAAAATACTCCTTTATTATGAATTGGATAAAAAAAAAGAGGTGTATGTGCAATCTTTTTGCAAATTTATTTCTCCTAGTTAATGTTTATGCATTTTTTTTGTATCTCCAATATTAAGCAAGTTATTTATATTTTAGCAGGTCCCTTAAGGGAAATCAGCTATTCAGGTCATACTCATGACAATTTTTGAAAAATGTCCTCAAATGCCCTTTGATCCTATCCAGGAGATGATTCTAAATAAGACTTCTTTTGGCATTAAGAAATGTTTGAAGTGTGAATTTTATAAATTTTCACTTCAGGTGAGAAGAAGGAAGGTCCTTCAGTTTTTTTAGAAAGAAAAAAAAATGTTAATAACCTAATTTAAATTGTAAATTTTCTAAAAAAAAATGTTTTTCTCTTAATATTTTTAGGATAAATAGTTGAAATATGATCATGGTAACAAAAGATTGCAAACAGAAAAATCACTGTGATCAGGTGAACAAAACTTCCACCATACATAACTATTTAAGATAATATATTTTTGAACTTCCTGAATCCTGAAGTAGCTACAAGGCTTAGTCTTGAGATATTTGTTTGTAATAACAATTGGAATATTTAAAAATGTTTTAACGTTTTTTTAAATTATTTTTCAAAACAAACCCAAAACTATTATTCACCTAAAATGATACAATCAACCTATATAGATTGGAACAAACTAAGATACCTAGGATGATAACAGCCCTCACTTTCCTAATAATAACCGTACTAAAAGAGCTTCCTTAATCTAGTGTTTAATACATTCCCCTGACATTTTTCTAATTTATCTGACATATTAATTCTTCTTAACTAATATTAACATTTGCAGGGAGCAGCAAAGTCGCTTCTTGCCTTCTCATATCAGGAACATGAGTTGGAATTCTTGGTTGAGGCTGAATGGGAAGGATGCACCAGAAGTTCGCCTCTTAGAACATTACAGAAGGCTACCAGATAGGAAACTGCATAAAAAATATTTGGAATTCTGTTGGTCTCTCCCATATTATGGGTAAATACCATTATACAAAATTTTATAAATTACAATCGTAGTTTTATAAACTTGCTTTGCTGTTTCCTGAAAACCTCGAAGTTTATCTTAACTTATATACTATAAACCCCTTATTCTACAGCAGCTATCTAATTTCTGCACTTATCAACACTTTCTATTACTAACTATAATTTGAGTCACTGTATTGGGAAGCTATAAGTTATTATTTGTTGTGAGAAACTAAAAATCGCTGTTTGAAATTATTACTTACCTAATTTTATAAAAAACATTGTTCAATAGCGTGCATTTGTAGCTACTAATTTGTATTTAATAAACTACAAAGGTAATGGATTGAATATAAAATAATGGCTGTATTTTTTGTCAATTTAAAAATTATTTTATTTTAACACTATTTTTACTTCCTTGCAAGAAGTAAAGGAAGTATTGTAATTGATTTTCCATTTTGTCTTTCCTTGAACATATTTTGACTTGTTTTGGTGTGACATCTGTAGGTATTTTGCATAACTTAAAAAAAGACTTGCTTCAGAATATTATGTCCATGACATTTTTTGACTCCATTGGATTTGGAACTATCTAACTTTCAAATGAAATCATATTCATTGAAGTGCATCAAAACCTTTTTTTAAGGCTTAATTGAAGTACAAGGGAGTTATATCCACACCAAACTTCTTCTTTCCTTATTCAATTGAACCATAAGTTTGTTATGTTTTTTTGCCATCTCTAGCTGTTGGAATCCTTCACTATAGCACTCTTTGGAAAAAATTTTGCAACTCCATTTCGGACTTCATCAAGATAATTGGAGTTGTTCCTTGAAGACAGACAGGCATTTGCCGGAACCGATGGTTGTCAGAAAGTGCTAAGTCTGGACTGTAAATAGAGTGAGGGACAAGTTCTGAAATATTTTTATTCATTTAATTAATTGTGTAATTAGAATGTAATTTGTTGAAACAAAACCCTATTTCTGATTATTCATCCAGGGAATTGCAAAATCTTATATTCTTTGTAACTAATCGCTATAAAGTTTTCAATCCGTGGTTCTTCCACCTAAAACTAACTCATTATGAATGATGCCTTTCCTAATTCAAAAATATAAGCAGCATAGTGTTTTTTTTTAAATGCACATGCTTATCAGCTGTGAGTGTAAACTGATAGCAGTCAACCTATTGTTTTATGGTCTTTAAGTTTCTCCAATCAATGTATAGGATAGTTGAGTATTGGCTACAGAAGTACTCAATCAATCAAGAGGTGAGTATATTTTTGGTGCTTACAGTTTGAGGCACCTTTGGTATCCTCCTTCAAAGTAAGAATAATGACTGATAATTGTTTACGACTATGGTGGAAATAATATTTCATTTTGTTACTCCACACAACTTCTTATAAAATATTTTCTAGAACAACATTATCAAGCTAGAAAAAGAAGAAATTGATATATTATTTCTGCTATAGCCTAAGACTATTTTTGTTAATTATTTTGCTCTGAAAAAGGATACTAAAGGTGTCCAAAATTGTAAGCATCAATATTTGTAGTGTATATTACACTCTTCTTCTGATTGATTGAGTCCTTCTGTAGCCGATGCCTAACTATGATATACATGATAAAAAATCAGAGGATAAATAAACTTCCTGCAGTTTCTCCAAGTACCCACCTTTAATCTCAAAATGCAATACTTTTGGTGAAATGGTGGTCATTTGTGTTTTTCAAAAGTTGTTGACAGATTTCTGCCCTTGGTTATGTCTGCAACTCATAGGGAGCTCTCTTGAAAAAGCGATTTTATTTTCCCGAGTTATAAAAACCACAATTTATGGTGAATTGTGCAACTCCAAATTGTTGTATTGGACACTTCTTTGTCAATTCCTAAGAACCTTATATAGATTATGTAACAATAGATTTCACCAGAACTTTCTCATTTATTGATGGGTTTTGTCTAAAATCTTCTTCCTTTGGAAGCTGATATCACTAGTTTAGAATTTCTGTAACTATCTACACACAGTCCCTTCTGAAAGAAAATCCTCTTATTATTGCTGCAATGCTCAAGAAACTAAAAGCAAGTCGATGTCCTTCTGTTCACATATTAATTTAGTATAGTCTAGGGCATGTATTCCAGTACTATTAATGTTTTTAATAGAATATGCATTAATAGCAATTTTTCATTTTAGGTCTGCATTTTTCCAAGGGCAAATAGAGCAACCTGTCCGTGGGCTGAAGTCATTAATAACTCACCAGGACATACCTGTGCTAGTAGGAATAAATGGAAGAGGCGTATTTATCATCAATAATACCCAATGTGTATGAACCTTTCTCCTTTTAATAACACTTATATTGTTATTATTTTTTTAGTCAATTAGAGAATTTTATACTAAAAGTTGGCCTATATTATGGTTTGTCAAAAGAGGAACCTGATCTCCAAATCTTTAAATTATAAATTGAACAGTGCAAGTTTTAAAACTTTTCCAACATGCCAAAAAATGAAATGCACATCATAGATTAATTACAAAATTATTTCTTATTCAAGAATTGCATATATACATTTTCAATTATTATATCACCTCAACTTGTATACAATTTCACGTTTCGAGATATTTTTAGTGCAATTCTCACATTTTTCATCCAAACTTAAGGTATATTTGACTTAATGTTAGAGGTTTGCATTGTTGATTAAAAATGTTAGTGATTGTCTTCATCTCAATGAGAACTGATTTTGCTTTTAACAAACAAGAACTAGTGTACAAATACTTAGAAATTAATAAATAAATAAGGAGTTGGAGTGTTCCTGTTTCACACAGGTCTTTTATTACTTAGGGGCAAAAATCTGGTCATATGTAATTAATTTGCACAGAACAAGACCACCTGATCAAAATTATATTAGAGTTTGTATTCTCAATATATTTAATAAACTTCAATGGGTGATATTCTTGTGATAAATAAATATGTTTTTCAGACGTTGCTCGTCGGCTTACGTTATGAAGAGCTGTCTTGGGACTTTGCAAAACCATCTCAAGAAGATAATCCAGACTGCCTCCCTTGTTTATTCTTACAGTTCAGAGTTGTGGAAAATGGCACAAAAGTTTCCAAAATTCTACAGATATTTTCAAAGCAGGTAGTTTATATGTTGGACAGTAATTTGGCATGCAGTTTTAAAAAACACTATTGGGCCAATGAATATTTTTTTTTAATTTTTAAAGCTAGTCTAATGAGCTGAAATCTGTCAATTTATATATATACAATTTGTAACGATTTCAAACTTTACACCTTCTCTAAACTCCCACTCTTACTGGTTCTATTTGAGCCATTAACGGCCATTAATTATACATGAAACATTTGAAAATCGATCCTGAGTGTTATTGATGGAATTTTCTCTCAAAGGAAGTGGAGGTTAGGCTGAGCCTTAAAACACGAATGTGATTTGCTAGTTCATGAACTAGAGAAAGTCTGCTTAACCTAGTCTAACAGGAAAGTATAGACCACCAAATAATCATTTTTGGTCGCAATAACCTGGATATACAAAAATGCACCCTCAGAATCTATTTGAGCTGAGTTATCATAACCAGCCAAATAGTACCATTGATGAACATGATTTCAGTCAAGTATCTGGGATACTCTGTTAGCGTCAATTATTTGTAAAAGATGTGGTGAAGTATTAATTCATTCTACAGCAAAATTTGAATCAGTCCATTAGAAAATGTGAGAAATAAGAAGAACATTGGATTGTAAATAAGAATAATACTTGGCAAACTTTATCAGAAGGCGCCCATGAGCTGGATGCGATGAATGGAAGTTGGCTTAAAAAAGTAGTTGGCCCAAATAATTAGACAGGTAGCTAAATTCCATGGAATGGAACAAAGAAAAGAGAAGGCACACACCCAGTGGAAGAGGCATTTGAGAATCGAAGGACATGAATACCCTGACCATGTGTGTATGAAATTAGTGAGCTTCGTGGCAGAAATATAGAGACATGAGGTCAGAAATTTCAGATACCGGAATTGGACCAGGAGAAAGGGGTGATTCAAATTTTAAAATATCTCTGTCAGTATGAGTAGGATCAAAACTTCTTATATATCCGATCTTATTGGTGGAGCTCAAGTTAGCCTTGTGAGTTAAGTCCTTGTGGTTCTTAATAAATTTGGTAAACCTAGATTCATGGGATCGATTCCCATGTGGCCAATACGAATTTATTTAGTGAGAACTCACTAAAAAAAATCCTCACTTCTACCCTAGATAGAAAAGGCTTGTAACCATTATATAACCCGTCATGATTAACCCCATTAGCTCAAAGCGTATGTTAATAAATAAAACTCATAACAAACTTATTGCAAATTTAATTTTATACAATTGTTGCTATATGCATTTTTTTTACAATATTAACCAAGATATCTGTATTTCTTAACTTCACAATTTAGTAAACCTCCATTCATACTAATCTCATATTAGTAATAAGCCAATATTTCTCAAATCATCTTAGTTCAAGCTTAAACACTCCTTATTTTTTATCATGGGACAAGGAGTGAAATTGTAGAGTGGGGCAAAATAAAATAAAAAAAATCAAGTATCTCTGCTATTATTTCTTGGATCAAAAAATTGTATATCATTAATCTTGTTGAAAATGTAATAATGTACAATTTTTGCACTATATAGTTCTTCTTTATATGCATTCTACTGTATTTAGTGAGTTATTTATGTTTTTTTTAGTGTCCAATTTTCAGTAAATATCCACTTCTATTTTTCCTTAAAACTTTTAAATCAATACCAATCTTGCGTCCAGCTTAAATTTCAAGTTGTACTCACAACACATGCTTCCTATGACGGGAGAAATGTAAAATAGGGTGTCGAATGATGACATCAGTATGGTATTATAGCAAGTGGGGAATCTGCTTGGTTTATACAGCCCGTGTGCAACAGACTATTTATTTACACTAGTACACAAAGAGCCAGACATTATACAAATGTAAACTCCTCCAATTTCTTAACTTTCATTAGTAATAATATTATCAATCAAGCCAATATATCAATTTATTTTTACAGGCTGTGATGATGGATGCATTGATCACAGGATTTGTGGAAGAGCTTAAAATAAAGTTAGCATCAAATACAACAGTTTCCAACCCAATTGACAGATCAACTTCAACATTTGACGGCAGTCCAAGCAATGATGGTCAGTTTTTCTCTATTAAATACCTAAAAATTTAATTTTTCCAGAATTTAATGAAAAATCTTGAAGGCTAATTGTAAATACGAAGAATTATGAAAAGTTAGCTATCAGATTTGCAAAATTAGCTATTGATGAGTATTTTCAAATATCCATGGATGTTTCAATGAGGTCATATGTGTGTGTTTGTGTAAGAGAGAGTAAGAAATGATTAATGATCCAGATTGTTACATCGTTTTTTTTAAGCAGAATTCCCAGGGAAATCAGCTATTTAGGTCGTACTCATGATGCGATATTCAAAATTTTTCTTCAAATGTCCATCGATCTTACCTATGAGATGATGAAAATGAGGTCCGTTCAAAACTGTATATATTTATATTTGTCTGTTACCGCTCTAGTGCAAATGTTGTCAATTGTTTAATCGTTACCGGGTTTAGTAGGTTTAGGTATACATGCTAATTTTAGGTTTAAATTAGATATATGTAGGAGTTTTATCAAGTATAGAAAGTGAGACAGTGGTAGGAGGGGAAGGGGGGACTGGAGGAGAAGTTGGATAGGTGGGGAGAGAGGAGGTTGGCGACAGCATCCCGAAACAGCCAATTTCTATTTGGTCGTGGGAGTGAACCTGTGGTTAAAAGTCCGGATTTTTGGCAAAAATTGTTGTGTGAAAACTGAGAAGAAGAGGAAAGTGGATCTCCCTGGTGATTGTTCAACATTAAATGCTGGAAAACCTGGCCAGATATGGACCATTTTATTTTGGGGAAGCTTCCCAAATCATTATGTACCAAGAGGGGCATGGAATAAACTAGCCGACTCAGGGGCAATCATATTAATAAGAGAAAGGAGACTCGGTTTACAGGCCAGAAAAGAAGCTCTAGTGAGTGTTTGGGGAACTATGATTTTCGTTTTTCTTTTTTAGAATATACATAAACAAGGAGCTCTGTGCTAAAGTTAAGTTCTCTTCTTCTTTTTCAGTAATATGTATTTATTTAGAAGTATTTTTTCCCCTTTTCCTTTAATTTTTTTTTTTAATATAAGGCTTTAATTTTATGCATGTTCCTAATCTAGGGTTTTATTATGTAATTCCCTCACTATATCATTATTTAAATTATGGCAATAACTCTAATTTTAATAACGGATTCATATCAGGGATTCACACTGACCTGGAGGCCTATTTTTTTTCCAAGTACTCTCCATAGCACGAGGGGCACCTACATTACCCCAATTTTGGTTGTTGCAATAAAAAATTAGATACCACCCAATTATTTTTTAGTTAATTTTTATTTTTCATGAGTATATTTTTAAATTATTCTTTTCGGTTGAACCCCCTTCCCCTTCTTCATTGAGCAGCAAACACACTTATTTACACCTCTGTTATTTTATGTAACAAGATATTAGCTATTACATATTTCAAATCTAATTATATTTTCAAATTCATTTAGTCAATAGTTTTTTTTTTTATTATAAGTCTAGTAAATCAAATAAGTATTGTATAAGAACGATTTTAATTTTTATAGGGGCAGGGGCAACGAGGAAGGATGCATCATCGAGCTTTTTAATTAACAAGCTGAGAAAATTAACTTTGGCTACATTCGATGAAGAAGGTATGCAACAATTTTCATGTATATAAGGCAAAGGGTTAATCGAAACTAGGCCTCCTAGCTATCTATCAACTGCTTCAAAAATGTGACTCACAGCTAATCTATTCTCTCTTAATTTATTTACTGGTGGTGCCAACGCCATGAGCTATTCATTTATAATAGCATCTATAAAATAAAGGTGCGAGCTAACACAAAAACAAATAATTGCCAAATATCAGAAGGGTAGAACATCCAAAAGAGGGGGGGGGGGCGTAGGAGAGAAAGAGAGTGAAATAATCTCCAAGCATACTTATATAATTTTATTACTTTTTGAAGTTCCAATTACTGCATAATTTTCATAAAGAATCTAATTAAATGATTTCCATGTCAACATAAAAAACTAAAGTACCGGACTAAATTAAAGGATCCCTCCAATATTTTAATTTTACTGAATTGTAATGGTCATTATAAGTTTTAATCGTTTTATAGTTATCTTTTTAATCGCAAGGAGTGAATAAAGTTTACAGTTTGAGAGTGCAATTGATAAAGGATTACACTAATTTCACGCTGGTTCCAGAGAAACATTTATCATATTATTAACAAAAAATATTCATAAATATGTAGGACATCTTTTAATTTTGTCTGGTAGTTTATATATTGTATTATATATTATCATGTTTTCACACTTAGTATTCATAAAACCTGGTTCTCTTGCATAATTCAAAAAGCACTTCAATTATCCATGAATTTTTGTGTATAGTTCAATTATTTATTAATTCACGAGTGTAAAACATAATGAAAATATTGTATTATTCAATTTCAAAACAACAAAGTTTTTTAATATTATAATATTGTATTATACACATATTAAATTCTTGAAAAACAAACAAAAATGTTAGGGGCGTAGAATTTCTCAGAACACTCTTTCTCCAGAATTGTATGTAGGCCACACTCTTTTTGTGAAGAAAATTTTTAATATAAAATGGAAACATCCTCAGATTTAATTTTTTTTTTTAATTTATATACTAAAAGTATAAAAATAGCATTGGATGGAAGAAATATTTAAAATTTAAAACTTCAATTTTATTCATGTCTAAAGCTACATTTAACTTATATTTATAAGTTAAAAATAAATAACTACCTAACTTCTGTGAAAAAAGGGATGTCAGTAAAAGTAATTTTCTCTGTAAGATGCAATAAAATATGTATTTTTTACTTCAACTGTAATGATGAACAACAGTAACAACTGGAAATATGTAAAAAAATAGAGATAGTGAGAAAAGAATGTATTTAGGTGCCAAAACATTATATATATGGCGTATCCTTTTTCACCGAGTATTTCATTTGTAGATTTACTGTTTATAATTATTAATTTATTTTCTTTCTTTTTTTAATATAGGGAGGTGTATTGGCCAGATGGGCTCTTGGTCCTTCAGCTATTGATCCTCTGTCTGCTCGTATAACTCTCGAAATAATTTAAAGAATGAATCAAAAACTGACTTGTAATATTTTTATGTATTTGCTTATTATATGTATGAACTTTATTATGAATTATTAAAAGAATAATATATATTTTATAATAATTTTATAATGACTTTTCTTCAAAAAGACCATTTTCATTACCAAATCACAAAATTAAATTTAATTGACATGTGAACTGAAATAATCACAAACAAAGAAAACATAATTTATTTTTGTTTTGAACCCGTATATCTTTTTCACATATTTATCTAAAATTTATTACACTTTCCTTCACAATGTTATACTAAAATCGTAATAAATGCATAAGTATTTCTTAGTGAATCAAAATTATTCATATCATATAACTCATTTGTATATATATTTTATTTTATTGAGTAAATTACAGCCTGCATTTAAATGCATTTGGTAATGTGCAATATGTACAATACAATAGTTCCTCCATCTCTCTTGACAGTAGCCACACCCCTTCACCACAATGAGAGGAACAGCCTCTCTCTGCCTGGCAAGGAAGTCAAGAGCTAAGGAGGAATGGCACTTGCGAAGAAATTAGCCACTGCTATCACTTCACTTTACACTATAGGAGATCTCTGGGCGATTGTCTCTTGAGGCGCCGTCGAGGGGAATAAGGATGAGTGGTACTGGAAAGGGCTAGGACTTCTGGATTAGGGTGATTGGATAGCCTGCTGTGGAATTTTTTGAATCTTAAGGGATTTAGGTCCTTTACAAATTGGATATTAAAATCTTTATGGAGGGTGTGGTATAGCTCATTTATAACTTTTTTTTCTATTTATTCAAAAAAATTAAATAAACTAACAAGTAACTGTAATAATATACAGTATTTTGAAATCATAGTATATGAATATTATTATAGTATAGGAAACAATCTCTGGAAAGACAAAAAATATAAATCAAACATAATTGTACAGAGACAATAATTACCATTAAAATCTGAATATTTAATGGTTGATAAAGTGGACAAAATGAAAAAATAAAAGTCCGTCACGCAGGGGCTGCGTAAACTAAGCAGATTTCCCTCGTGAAGTTTAGTAATAGATAAATATACATACTGCTGACACAACAACACCGTGAATAAATACAAACGGAAATAAATTTTTCATCCAATTTCAATAACCTGCCGACAGGAAGCATTAGGTTAGAAATGTAAACAAACGGGTCGGCCTGCGTCACACCGGAAAGAAAAACAATTACTGAAATATATCAGAATATAACACATTAATTTTATTGAGAACTATTTACTATATCTATTAGTGTAATTTATAATGAGTCAGAATAATTTTATCTCAATCAATAAAATTTTAGTAGTCCAAAACTTTAAGATGGGGGGGGGAGGGAGTCACCAGGGCATATTTGCAAGTTTCTTGTATAATAAAAGTCTCTTGAATACAATTTTTGGTATTTAAACTTCCAATAATGTGATTTATTATGTAGCAGAGTATTGTTTACGTAACATGAGTAGAAGTGGCGGTTTGCTGAAAACTGAAAAATGCAAATATCTCGGTTAATATTTAAGATAGAGAATAAATGTATATAACAATATTTATAGTAAATTTAATTTGTAATAAGATTGATTCTGTATAATATTTCGATCCGACGAATAGTAACGGAGATATTTCGAATTTTCGAAAATCCTCCCCTCTAAACCCCCCCTCCCCGTGGTCCGATTTCAGCCGTTAACGAACTTGATCTTTCTTTTTACATAAAACGATTAAATATCGAGTTTGGTAACGATAAAACAAAAATTGCGACCGCTAGAGCGGTAACAGACAAATATATAGATAGATAGATAGATAGATAGATATATAGATATATATATATATACAGTTTTGAACGGACCTCATTTTCGTCATCTACTAGGTAGGATCGATGGACATTTGAAGAAAAATTTCGAAAATTCCGTCATGAGTACAACCTCAATAGCTGATTTCCCTTAAGGGAAATCTGCTAAAATGTTATGGGAATAATTATCCTCAAGCCAATTTAAAATTAACCAGGTAATAAGTGAATTTTATTAAAGATATAATAACCATTGAAATAATGATCATAGTAACACTGATAAGTGGGGGGGGGGAAAGCGGATCGTGAGTTTTTATTCATATTTTAAAAATGAAACATGAATGTATTAACACTCCGGTAGCCATGCTACTTTATGGCACAAAAATGAGGCAGGACAAATAATTTGGAACCAAAAATGTTATGGGTACTTCAAAAATGTCAATTTAAGGTTAAAATATCACATTTAAAATGACAAAAGGAATATACTTACAAAAGTTGTTACATTGAATTTCAGAGATGACTCATGCTGCAATGTATTACAGTACCTATGCTCTAGAACAGGGATGAGCAACGTGCGGCCCGCAGCCCTTTAAACATGTTTATGCATTTCTAAAATTGAATTTATTTTATCAACTTTCTCCACTGAATATATTGTTATAAAATAAATATATAAATATATTTTTCTGTGAGGCCCACCAAAAAATTTTAAAATTTAAATTGTCCCATTGATTAAAAAGGTTGCTCACCCCTGCTCTAGAACAATACAACAAGAAAAATAAAAAAGACCACCACACAGAGGCTGCATTAACTGAGCAGATTTCCCACATGTGTCACATATGCATTTATCTCAAGACCTAAAAGTTCGATGAGAACAATATTTGGTATTTAGGCTTAAAATGAAGTGCTTCATAACATAATAGCATATTGTTAATATGAGTAGGAGGGTTTACTGAAGACCAAAAACTGAAAATATTTTGGTTTATAATGAAGATAGTGAAAAAATATACATAACAACATTTATAGAACATTATATTTGCAATAAGATTGGTTTTATACAATTTTTTGATCCGCCGCATAATAATGAAGATATTAAGAATTTTTGAAATTCTCCCCCTCAAAACCCCTCTTCCCCCTGATCTGATTTCAGCTGTTAATGAGCTTGATCTTTCTTTTTACATAAAACGGTTAAATATCGAGTTTGGTACCTATCAAACAAAAATAGCAACCACTAGAGCGTTAACGGACAAGTCTATATATAATTTTGGATGGACCTAATTTTTGTCATCTCCTTTGCAGGATCGATGGACATTTAAAGAAAAATTTCAAAAATCGCGTCATGAGTATAACCTCAATAGCTGATTTCCCATAAGGAAAATCTGCTAAAAACATGACTAGCATATGAGTCTGAGTTGGTTAGGAGGATACAGATTTTACTCTGATTCTGTTCTTCTACAGAAAAATGTTATTTGGTACCTCCTGTATGATGAGAAACTATTGGACTGTAAAAATGGGTTATATTTTGAAGTAAATGTATGAGAGGATTACTGGTGTGTAATAACTGCGGAGTACTAAAAACAATTTATTATGTATAGTGCATATTAAATAAAATACGGTACCTGTAAATAAAAAAGCTAAGGGATGGCAATGCCAGAAGGGGATGATCATGGTCACACTTTGGGGGAGTAACTATTGCACACCTGATTCAAGTATCTGGAAAGAATAGTAATAGAGAGCAATACACAACAATCAGATATAAAATCACCAATGATTTCAGGGATCAGAAGTTTCTATTAAACTCTCAGATTTAAGGAAACACAAGTTAAAATTTATGGCAGTATAGCATGAAGACATGGCTGAGGAAGTCTTAATTGTTTAGAATAGATGAAAAATAGTTCTTTTACTATTTTTCAACTACTCAATAATTTAATTAATGCAAACTTCATTAAAAAAAATACTATCTGCTGTTTACTATTCTTTTTTATTTATTTATCATTATTATTTTATAATATAACAGGGAATCAAATATGAATCACAAGAAAGTGACTGAAAGAATTCATACTTTTAAACAAAACATACATTTATTTACTTATTTTAAGCACTTTTTTACATTCATACTATTCCTGATATTTAAGATATTTGTGATTTCAGAGCAAATAAATATGAAATACCAGTAAAAATCTTGATGCAATAATACAAGTATTCAGTATGGTATAAATAAAGTAATATTTTCAACTTTAAAACCTAAAAAAAAAATAATGTAAAATCTTAATTGATGACACAATGTATTTTAGTGTATGTGCATGCAATTCATCATGTACTAAAGATCAGCTGAAATCAATATTTATTTATATATTAGCTTGTTATTGTAATGAGTGATGGGTGAAAGTGGGGGTTCACTAAAGGCTGCAAATATTTTGGTTAATAATCAAGGTAGAGAAGAAAAGTATGAAGTAAAATTTAAAAAAAATTAAATGTTAACGAGATTGTACAAGATCATATTCAAGTTTTTAATCCGACTCATAATAACGAAGTTATTTTGAATTGTCGATCCCCCAAGTTTGATTTCAGCTGTTAACAAACTTGATCTTTAGTTTTATATGAAATGCTTATATATCAAGTTTGGTAATGTTTAAAAAAAAATGGCAATCACTAGAGTGGTAAGACAAGTATATAAATATAATCTTGAATGGTGTTCAATTTCATTATCTACCTGGGGCATTTAAGGAAGTTTTGCCAAACCGGTGTCATGAGTTTAACCTTAATAGTTGATATCCTTTAAGGGAAATCTGCTAAAAAGATGGAAATAAATCTATACTTTATATCGGGTGATGATTGTTTTTGTAGGCTTTATTGGAATTAAAATTTGTTTCCCAACAACTCAAAATCCATTTATTGAAAAATGTATTCATGTGAAGCAAGTAATAAATTGATCTAAACAATATGAAGTTTGTATTAATGAAATGGTAAAAAAGAACAGAGGTTTTGATGATTTAAACTTCAAATATATGTTTAGGTTAAAAATGATAAATTATAGAAACACAAATGGAAGAAAAATAGTATATTTATTTATTTTTAAATTACAGTTTGATATGATCGAATTCCTAAAATTATTTACAAAAAATAAAAACAAATAAAGTTATAGCCAAACACATAATTTATGGAGGAAAACTAGATCACCTGCATGAGTAAATGTCTTAAAAAAATAACCAAAATAAAATACACAATAATTGTGTAAAACATCACCTAACATATTAATTACTATTAATATGGATTAATAAATAATATTCTAAAACTGTGTCGATTAATATATTTATTAACAGCAAAATAACAAATCATGAACTCGTTACTTTAGTTAATTGTTTTAATATTCAAATATCTTAATACCAAAATTGTTTGTTATTATTAAATGCAGAGCACTATCACCCAAACCAATTTTCAACAAAACTGGATGAACTGTTATTTATCACAGTAAATTTTATTATGAGTTTAAAAAAAGGAAATTCTAATATAGTTAATTTGAACAGTTCAAACATTTCACAATGCTCAGAAATGCGGTGCTTAAAACACAAAGGATATAAATGACTTTGCATTTCAAATTAAACTGTCCTAAATTTACTATATATAATAAATTATCTAAATTTTCTGGATTGAACATTAATGTGCATTAGAACACATCAATTATATATATTCCTATATAGTAAAATACATCATCAAATTATAGATGGAATTTAATTTACTATTGAACTTTTACCTTGGAATTTTTTAACTCGTACCTCTTGTGCTCAAATCTCTCTAAAACCTAATAGTTTCATTTTTACCTTTTGTTAAAATATTCAAACAGAATGTGTAAAAGCATAAACATCATTACTTCAATTTAGTAATTCAGATGATTTCAAATTAATGTTTTATTACTTAAAGTTATTCGACAAACATTATTGCATTTTGTGTTTATTTATTTATTAATGCCCACATTAATCAAGTGTGGTTAATCGGGATGCATTTTTTGTAACAAAGTTACTTTTGGAGTTTTTCTTTTGGGCTTATTCCTAAGAACCGTACCAAATCTAAAAACAATGCAATCCCATTGCACAGTAAAGCAAAAAAAGATATGAATAAGAACTATATAATGGCAAAAAGAATAAAATTCTTGGGGAGCTGATAAAATAATAATAATAAACACAAAAATAACTAAGGGAAAACAGTTGACTTCCATTTTAGATTACCATCAAAGAAGGCTTTTCTTGTAAGATTCATTTTTTTAATAACATAAGGGATGAATAGAAGGTAATAAAAACCACTTCTCTAATCATTCATTTAATTCACGCCACATTCGCATACATTTATACTTTTTTCAAAAGTACTCTTAACTCACTATACATAAATAGCGGTATATTATTTTTTTAACAAATTTCATTTCTATTTTTATATTAATTATTTGAAGTAGAACATCCTTCATCCCCTAAACTGACTTTAAATGTTTTCCCTGATGATTAGAAGTTTTTTTGTTTTTTTTCAAATTAAAGGAACTAATGTGGGCTTGCTTCATTTTAGGAGGTTTCTCCTCATCAAAATGATCATCAAATTTCTTTGAACCTCTTCTGCTCTTTCTCCTTCATTTGTTGCTGCAGCTGCAGCACTGCTGGCCCTTTTCAGCCATTGAATATCCTTTTGGGGGGAAAATAATGTTGAGGACTAGGCCTATATAGGGTCCTATATGACCCACAATCAAAATCGATGAAATATTTAATTAACAAAATGCAAGCTGAGAAAAAAGTTAATTGATTACCATTTTTTATACATTAAAAAAAAGTGTAGTAAAAATAACTAATAGAAGCTTTTAGAATCACCTCGATTTGTATGTGAAATTGTGTGTATTCTTGGACTTAAAATATTGGAAGAAATTTTAGAAAAAGGATTATTATATGGGGATGGGTCACAGACAAAAATAATAAATTTTGAAGTGTTTAACAAGAAAAGCCTTCTTTAGAAATGGTTTTAAAAATCAACATTAAAAATTACAAAATGATTTGATACACTTTTTAAGCAAAATAATAAGTTTTCTTTAAGGGAAGACAGAATGCTTGAACTAACTAACCTATTCAACATGAAATGAAATTCCATGGATTATCAATTTACAATTTTAATTTTTCGTTTAGTTAGAAATTATTATGGATTGGAGTATGAATGTACAAATGTTTCTAGAAACAGATACTTACTTTCTAAGGTTTTTAAAACAAAAGAACCAAATAATATTGCTATTATCACTTTAAGCCCAACAATCTAAGGCCACCATTTTAAAAATTAAAGAAGATTGAAATTTCAATATTTCATTTTCCATAAAAACCACTAAGATTCATCAAAATACTATAGTTTTCATTAAATTAAATTCAAAGAGCTCCCCTCTCTAAATGAAGATATGAAATTTCTTCCTTTGTTAGACAAATAAAGTATCATTTGCAGAGGTATTGGTTAAAATGCAAAAGAATTTTTTAAATGATTTTACTAAGTAGGTCTTTTTTTTTTCCCTTCAGAATATTGAAATCAGTTGTAGCTACAAATGCCAAAATTGTTAATAATAAATTACTCAATGATGAGATTTACCAGGTCTTTTTGTTTACATCTTAGGTCTGGTCAACTGGAGGGTGGTTTATGCGTGTGTTCAGTTAAATTCTTTTTCATATAGTAGGTTGTATTTACAAATGTGGCTGTTGTCTGTATTAGGTTGTTTACATTTTAACAATGTGTGCGTTATTGTCTGGTAAGACAATATGGTGACTAATGTGTGAGTCGAGGTACACTGTGATGTAATGTTTCCACAAATGGGAACAAATGTACCTGGATTCACACTCGAGCCACCATATCATTTAACAAAACCATAATACATCAAGACTAAAATGTAAGCTACCTAATACAGGCAACAGACATACTTGTAAACATGGCCTTCTATATGATTAGCAATTTACCTGGACACAAGTATAAACTGCCCTTCAATTGACCAGGCCTATGATATAAACAAACAGTTCCAGAATAAGATGTAAATAATCTAATATGGAAAACAGACGTATAAAACCTAAAACAAAAAGAGTCTTTAAAGTGGGTTATATAATATAAAACATTCCAGAAAAGAATTTAAAAAATGAGTAGGATGTTAAAAGAGGAAAGTCTTAGAGACGAAAATACAAATCCAAATATTATATAACAGAGAAGTTAGTACAAAGGAAAAATGAAGACAGTCTCATATTATTATTAGGACACTCATCCACAGAACAGACCAACAACTGGGCATCATAATAAACACTAGTCGCCTAATCAATTGGAATGACATGTACCATGTAGCAGCTCTGGCCAATAATGGCCCGCTGAGCCAAAGATTTTTATTTTCAAAATGCTACTTTTAATTAAATAGGTGACATGATTTAATTTTTTTTTACAAGGGGAGCTCTATGAAAAATGTTGCAGGGAGCCTCATAGTAATGCTACTGCTTTACAATACAATAATTTTATAAAAGTTCGATATCATTATTTGTCTGAAACATTATAGCACTTTAGTTATATGTAATAAAAATAAAAATATATCAGTTCAATCTACCTAGACCCCAATCAACAGGATTTTTACAGAACTTACAGAGGCACACTTATAATTTATAGGTCTATGGCATATTTAATGTTTTATAACATTTGTTTTGCATATCCCTAACTTCAGATCAAGTAAATTTAATTAAAATATTTATAAATATTATATAGTTATATCTGGAACAAAAATACCCTCCCTCGTCAATGCTTGTCTTTAATTTTTATGCAAAACTCAAAAATTTTTACTATGTGACATTCTTCGTTTCATTTGTAGCCCTTTTATGAGCACCTTCAACAGATTGATTACAACTATCATCACAGTCTTCTTCATCTTCCTCATCTTCATCATCACTCCCCTCAAAGTCCTCATCATCATCATCATCGTCGTCGTCATAAACTTCATCGTCATCATCTTTTCCTTGACCATAAGCTCCATAATCTAGAAAAATAAATGAATACAACTAATCATATAAAAATATTACATTTCACAATAATAATAATAATAATAAATAAAAAATTGTATTCATTCGAAATAAACAGGACAATAGGTATCTCAGATGATCAAAGTCAATTTTCAATAGTTGGAAGAAGCTGTAACTTCAAGGCATGAGTTTCTAAGGCATGGGTTATGAATAGGCACAAACGTCACAGGAAGAACATGAAATCAAAAACATCCAAGAAAAGAAATTCATAGACCAGAGAAAAATATCAATAATGAATATAGTAGGTTTATTGAATAGTTAGACTAGGAAATTCAAATATTCATATTTCTATGTATAATTTATTAGATTTGGAGCTCCATCACTATAACTATAGATCATAAGTTTTACCCCTTTGGGTGGGGTTTAGAACTCAGTTGCTACCAGTTCCAAGACTGAGAAGAAGAGAAGGGTTGGCATAAGGGATGTTAGTCCTCAGCACTATTAAAAAACACTCCGTCTATATGATTAAACTAGGTACAATGAAAGTATAATGATGGACAAAAACACTTTTCCTTAATGGACCCATACAGATAAAGGAGGTCCTAACCAACACCTGGAGGTCATGTAAGTATTCAGAAAAAAAAAGAAAAAAAAAGGCTTGACATTAACATCAGAACGTGGATTGAGCAGAGTATATTGGAACCAAGACAAGCAGAACATTAGGGACTATGCTGGTGAAATGTAACGTAGATGTAGTGGTTCCAAGTAATAGATGTAGAAATCCAATGAAGAGAAACTAATATGGCCAATCTACCCGAATATCTCATAAAAATATGAGGCACTGAGTTTAGTTAAGTCTTTGCTGTGCATTATTGGGATACTAAAGAATAAAAACAGGACTCCAACTAAAGGAAAGATTCTGATATATATTGCAAAACCAGTGAGAAGCAAAACATTTTGTACATTTGATTTAATAGGAGTACAAGGAAATCATGCAGTATACACATCACATTTTTTTTAAAATAGGCATTCACTTAGAAGTATGAGAACTAAACGTTATTCATTTTTAAATAAAGGAACCTGATTATCTGAACTGAATCAGTGGACACTAATTTAAAGTAAAATCTTCATTAATTATTAATGTCCACTTTATGTCACTATGGCTAATTGGGATAATTAAGTAAATAAATCTAGAAACTATAGAAACCTCCACCCAAAGGATGGCTGAAGAGATGGTAAGCTCTTCTATACCCTCTAAGTCAAAACCTAGTCCACTTGAATCTAAGGCACATCTTTCTCATTAAAATAATCATCAATAGCTTTATTTTTAACTTCTTATGTATGAAAGAAAAAATATCACCAAATCAAACAATTTATCTAATATAAAAAAATGAAGAAGATAATTTATAAGGTTTCTGATGAAGGGGATGCATCATAACACATGCACATTTTTATTTGTTATAAAGTTGAATTGTGTAATGGGAAATTAGTTTAGAATTTATGTCGATTAGCCTACATAAAGAGCATTTAATTGTTTAACGAGTGGCAATTGAAGTTGAATCCATCTTAACTAAAATCTTGGCAGATTTCTGTTTTGTTACAGGTCTCAGTGAGTTAAAACATTTTCATGTGACTAATAAGATATAATTTATATGAGAATACTACCTTCCCCTTCTCCATCATAATCATCCGATCTTCCTCCAGCCTGGCGTCCATATTTATGAGTACGAACTAAAAGAAAAAATATGAAATTAAAAACTCTGGCTTACCTATAGGCAAATTCAATAAAATATAATGTACACAATGTAATACTATAACATAATTTATACTTTAAAAAATGGTAAAGCAAATAAACCAAGTTCAAAAACTTTGAAATGACATTGTGATGGAAGTGATTAAATTTATGTCCAGGGGAAGTTAATTATTGCAGATAATTTATAAAGAAAAAAATAACACACAAACCTGAGAAATAAAAAAAAAAAACATTTTTTAACATTTAATTTGTTTTCATAATAAGAGTTGAAGCAAGAACTCATATTTATTTATTTGGTTCAAGAAAAATCATAGCAGAAGGAAAATGCCAATTTTCTTTTATTTAAAAACTCAAACAAAAATAGGTTTCAAAATTCAATGTGCCTAATTCAAAAAATATTCTCTAGCTCCCTTTCAAGGGAAAGGAAGAGTCCATATCATTACAATCTATGATGAAAAAATAGGGGAGTGATTGGATTGTTGCTGTTACTGAAATAATTTTTCTCGCCTCCAAAAAACAATGTTTCTTAGATCTAATAATATTCCTTTGCAGTTAATAAAATATCCAAGAGAGCATTTGTGAACAGGGGTTTCAGAATACTTGCATAGAAGAAAAAATTGCCTTAGGAGGGGGAGAAAGAATTGTCCCCAAAAAAAGTAGAAAGGGTGATAAATCTGAAATTCGACACTTAAAGAGTCATAACATTTCACCCCACATATAATAAAATACTGAAAGCCACCAATTACAGGAGGTTAATGGGTGAGTTGAAAAATTACTGGCTCATTACCAGAGTGGTTTTGTTCTGATCGAGCAAAAATAGATCAGACTAGTATCTCATCAATTACTCAATAAATAAATGTAAATATAAATATAAATATATATATATATATATTTGTCTGTTACTCGTTATTCGTTTTATATAAAAAGAAATATCAAGTTCGTTAACGGCTGAAATCGGACAAGGGGGAGGAGTGGTTTAGAGGGAAAATTCTTAATATCTCCGTTATTATGCGTTGGGTCGAAAAATTGTATAGAATCAATCTTATTGCAAAAGTAATGTTCTATAAATGTTGTTATTTAAATCTTGATTATTAACCGAGATATTTGCATTTTTCAGTTTTTAGTCTTTATGTTATGAAGCACTTCATTTTAAGCCTAAATACCAATTATTGTTTCATTGGACTTTTACGTTTTGAGAAAAATGAAAATGTGTAACGCATGTCAGAAATCTGCTTAGTTAATTTGAGGTTTTCTGAAAGCAAATACATTGTTTCACATTAAATTGAATATCTCCAAATGGGAAAAGGATAATCATGGAAATCTTTTTTTGTTTTGGTTCTAAGACATGTAATTTATCACCTAAAGTAATAAAATGAATGGTTATTTGACTCATTCATTGTTTATTCCAAGTTTAAAAATATATATTTATAAAAATTTAGAAATTTATATGAATTAAAAGAAAATGATAGATAAAGGTAACTAAAAAGATAGTTGCATTACACAGGTTTATTCTAATTGATATACTGTTTACATTATAGGATTCATCAGTCTAAAATGTACTTTAATAAGTACAATTCTTACCCCTAAAATGATTGTTATGGTTAATGTTCTTTACAATTTTAAAATATCGTTTAATTTTGTTTCAACACTTGGAATACACTGTAGAGAAAACTTGTATGTTCTTCCTGTCATTGTTTTTGGAGATTTCACAGTCATAATAATATGAAGAATAGATACAGCACATATATCCTCCTTTTTAGCCCAAGAAAATGATACTGAAGGTCCATGGGGATGAAGGGGCTGTACTGTGACATTTTGTTCTTTGGTGTTAACATCACTCACCATGCTAAAGTAGCATAATCTGTCATATTCACAAACAATGGAACACCTTGGGCTTAAATCTTCCCATGTTACTAGACAGTTTGGTTGATTGTTCAGTAAATTAAACGTGAGAGCTGATTTTTCATCAATGGCAATTCTTCGAGCCTCAATGGTTCCTGAGTCATCTATTGGCTGAGTGTTGTGAAATGATCTTGTCCCTGGAAGAGTTTGAAAATCTTTGAAGTGACCTTCCAAAGCAGGGCGAGTTAATTCAACTGTTTCTTTAGATATGAAGAAAAAACGGACTTCTTCTTTTCTGTTTTGCAAAAGTCAAACAATTGAGCCACTGATATTATTTGGTTTTCTAAGGGTTTTTTGAAACATTTCTTCTGAGTTAATCGATTCACTGTACCCTCAATTCCATCACATTCTGTTTTACCATGACTAGTAAAAAATGACCACTGAGTCCGAATTTCAAAATCTTACTCATATAGGCACAGATTTATGAAATTGTACTTATTTTTGGTCTGAGCAGCACACCCATCACTTTTTACTTGAACTTTTTTTAACTATGGGCGGTTTTCTTTCAAAAACGCAATAGCAGATTTTTGGATATCATACACCATACTTACATCATGTTTGAGGTCATCAGATATAATGCAAAGGGGTAGGACAAGATTTTTCTCAGTTGCATCTTTGCACTGTATGATGACAGGGGGTATAGTGCAAGAATTTGAGGGTAAGAATTATATATATCAAAGTACATTTTAGACAGATGAATCTTATAATGTAAGCGGTATTTCATTTAGAATAAACCTGTGTAATGTAACTATCTTTTTAGTTACCTTTATTTATCATTTTCTTTTAATTCATATAAATTTCTAAATTTTTATAAATATTTATTTTTAAACTTGGAATAAACAATGAAGGAGTCAAATAACCATTCATTTTATTACTTTAGGTGATAGATCACATGTCTTAGAACCAAAACAAAAAAATGATTTCCATGATTATCTTTTTCCCTTTTGGAGATATTCAATTTAACTTGAAACTATGTATTTGCTTTCAGAAAAACTCATGTTGACAATTTGTAATTTTTTTCCTGGTCAAAAATACTTACTTGGTACCTTTGTTCATTTTTTTTTTGGTTTTATATATATTTATGAATACACACAAAAAATGTCATCACAATTGGTTCGTAAAAAAGAAAGTTATAAATTATTTTTGAATTCAAAACAAATGAACTTTACTGTTCCCTATCGATAAACAACATGAAAATATCAAAACTTTAAGAGGCCATAAAATCCAAACCGTTAAAGATATATCACAAATATTTGGTATGGTTTCTCATAACAATGAATAGAACACCTAAAATAAGTTTCAACAAAATCTGAAATGATGAGTGTCATGTTGTGGTTGAATTGATGTCGAATGACCCCTATGAAACTAAAATTTCTTATGTACTAACTCCTCACTTTAGATGACACTGTTAGATAGCTGAAATTCAAAATAATTTTGAATAGGGATGGATAAGATACCCTCCCTTATTATATTGCTATAAAAATAAAGTTTTAAGAAATGATCAATATATATTTCTATAGAGACAATGTAAAAATATACTTACTAGACATACTAAGGTCCTTAGTATACGAGGTTTCATAACCACATTTAGGGCAAGGAATTGGTTTATTTTTATCATACTTAAATCCTTTTCTGCGAATATGATCTTCACAGTAACACGTTTTACAACGAAGGCAAGAATATTGACCTAATTTATTGCAAGATTGGCCTGAAACAGAACAAAACTATTAAAATAAAGTATATAAGCGAAAATGGTTTCCGCTAATAGTTTCAAGGAACAAAATTAACAATAATTTAACCTTTAGCAGCTTGTTTAACCTTTATGCTGCCCCACACCACTTTAGTGGCTTCGTCTGTTTAGAAGCTCACCGATAAAATCCAGTATTTTGGCTTCTCATAGATCCTGCCTGAACTTCTTTTTGCTAACTGGGCCACTAGATAGTGGACAACTTATTATTTTAGTAACAGCAACTATTCAAGGAGCCCAGATGTGGGCCACTGTATAAGTCCTGTCAGAATCATACCTATAACTGACTCTCTTTCCCTTCAAGGGCCTGTTTCTGTTTACTTCTCTGAGTCGGACTTGTTCTAATAATATTATTCATTGTTAGCGTATACAATTATCACATAGGATATTGAAAAGCTTCAACAAAAAAATTCTATATGAGAAATCACATTTGGAATTGATTTGTGAAATGATAAATTTTACAAAGCAAAAAACAAGAAAAAGAAATAAGAATAACAACACTAAGGCTCGTTGAACATCATATTCTAAAAAAAAAAAAAATAAAGGGAACTCTTTTAAGAGATTTCTATGTTCATAAGAAGGAACAAGATAGACAGGGGGGAAAAAAAGGGAGACATTTTTTAATGACTGGCATATTTTTCTTTGCTGTGAAACTTACTTTAAAACATAATATGTACTCAAAAGCATAGAAGGCCATAAAAAGTGAAACACTAAAAAAATAAAATTAACATATTAGAAAAAATAAAAATAAAAAAAATAAATATGAAAAACTAAAAACGGAGCTTTTAAACCGGTCAGTACCAAAGCCCAGATCAAAGAAGATGAAGGATAACATGGGTTCAGACATAGCCACGTAATAGAAACAGAGGAAATCACATGCACAGGGAGCCATGGAGCCAACGCTTGGGATATATTTATTTCTAATGGCATGAGCAGCAAAAAGTTGAATAGCCAGTCATTAACAATGAATCTCAACTATAAAATTTTATTAGTTCAAAAAACAGTAAAATAATGTCAAATATTTAAAAATCAATCTTCAGATCCTATAAAATAATATTTAAAATAGCAAAATTAATGGTACTAGAAGAACAGAGGCAGGAGAGATAGTGACAATAAGCTGAGGAAGAATGATAAACTAGAAGATAAAGGAAATAGCATATCAATTTTTTTTAATGTACAGTTAAATGGACATTCAGTTCAATGATGGTCATTGAACCGGTAGCATTTTAAGTTTCTCCTTTTTATAATGTCTTGGAGATACTTTTTTTGCAAAAAACAATAGCTGGAATTTTGAAAATTCAAGATACCCTCATTACTATACGTCGGATCGAAAAAGTGTATAGAACCAATGTTATTGCAAATTAAATGTTCTCTGAATATTGTTATATATGTTTATTCACTATGTTGATTATTAACCGAGATATTTGCAGTTTTTAGTATTCAGCCTTCAGTAAACCCCCACTCCTACTCATGTCATATTAACAATGAGACGTTATGAAGATCGCTATTTGAAGCCTAAATACCAAATATTGTTCTCATTGAGTTTTTATGCTTGAGGTAAACGTAAATACGTGTGTCACGTTTGAAAATCTGATTAGGTAATGCAGCCCCTGCGTGACGGACTTTTAGATATTGTCACAAGAGATCGATGTATGAAAAGTTTAATTGGAATGGGTCTTGGTTCAGGATGGTGGAGAGATATTGCAAACAATATTTGTGGGTTTTAGAAGAGTTTTAATTATAAAAGAATAAGAACTGAAGAAAAAGAAAAAAAACTATATTAATTTTTACAATATCAAAATAATTTTTAATTATTTGCTACTTCTGAAAATGTGCTACTTTAGCTATATCCCAAAAATATGCAATCTTACTATTTTCTTATGATAGACCATTAACATTAAGCTTTAATAATACAGATATTTAAATAAATACAAATACTTACATTTATAATTTTCAGACTCTAGAACCTGGCAAGATGCTTGGTGTTCAAACTGATCATCTTCGCACAAGAAATTAGCACAAAAACTGCACTTAAAAACTCTCCCTCCATGATCCCAAACTTCTCTTTCACATTCAATGCAAACTGCATCCTGAAGAGGACAGGTACAAGCATGTGAAGATAGGCACTTACGTCCGTGACAAACGAACGCTTCACAAAAATCACATATGGCTCCCTAAAACCAAACAAATATACTTGATGGTTGCTCAACCTCTACTCTAACTAATGAGGAAACATTCAGATTCATTTGATTTTATGACTGAAGATATAAATTT
The DNA here is from genome assembly GCA_019009955.1 of Riptortus pedestris. Lineage (NCBI taxonomy): Eukaryota > Metazoa > Arthropoda > Insecta > Hemiptera > Alydidae > Riptortus > Riptortus pedestris. The sequence goes on from CM032233.1 coordinate 5,021,667, forward strand.
CTTTATGTAAAAAATATGGGTTCTTCAAAAGTGACCGCATCCTACTTATGTATGTAAGTGAGTGAACAGACAACCAAAATTATAGCCTGAAATCGGAGAAACTGAAAAACAAACAAAAAAATTATTGATAATGTTTAAACCACTCATTTAAACACTGGCAAAGAGATTTTATATATAAACATGAAATGGAGTTATAATTGTAAAATTGTCATTTTCACTGATTTAAATTGACCATTTTTAGACCAATTCCAATTCAGGGCCAGTAACGGTGAATTCTTCTTGTCACTTATTTAATGATTCCCATTCTAGGCTTCTAGGCTGCCACAGATGCGTGTGTTGTGTCCAAGACATATATCTACAGAAAAATTAGCGAAGGTATTCAGTATCAAAAAGTTTTAGGGATAAAATAAAAGAGTATATTAAGGCAGCCAATGCCATTTTCTCAGTTCAAATAAAAAATAAATAAAATAAAATAAAAAATTGTGGAACTAGTTTGGAAACATATTCTCACTGAACCCCCCACCCCCTAGCGACCCTCCAGAAACTCAATTCGAAGCATCAAAGCTGTCCAACCTCCCACACCACACACACACACACACACACACACACACACACACACACACACACACACACACACACATGCACACAACCAGTTTTTCATCAGTTTCATAGCTGTTCAGAAAGGGAAATCCATAGCTCTTCATCATTAAAGTAACTAGAAGGAATATAAGTGAGTAATAAAGGTGATACAGATATGAAAACAATGACAATTACTAGGGCAGGAATATGGTTCTATAGCCTCTAGAAAGCTCCTTGATAAACCTTTTAGAGAAAGCCAAGTTAGTAATATAAAAAATTAAACATAAATGAAACATGGCTTAATACCACAAAAAGAGTGAAAAGCTTAATTTTTCTGTGAAATTAATAATGTAATAAGACCCTAAAATCAAATCATATTAACTAAAATTTAAATATTGAAGTTATACTCTAAACACACTTTAAAATATTCTTTTATAAAAATAAAATTGATAATAGCTACTTCCAAAATTTCTCCCCTCACTTAGTTTGCAAATTGGAGTAACATATTATCTATGACACTCTTATAAATAGTCCAATTGTGATTTTCAAGAATTTATTCAAATTTGTAGGCCAAAAGAAAATTGTTATTAAATGATATTAGTGTCCGAATGAAATTAACAATTTCCCCTCAGAGTTTAGAATGGAAAACATTTAATCCTTAAAATAAGTAAAATTGCAAAATAGAATTAGAAAGTCCAATTCCATTTAATTTTTTTTTTGTCAATATACACACACACACACACACACACACACACACACACACACACACACACACACACACACACACACACACACACATATATATATATATATATATATATATATACACACATATACACATACAATTATGAACAGAGAGCATTTTCATCATCTCCTAGGTAGGATCGATGGACATTTGAAGACAATTTTTGAAAATTGCATCATGAATATGCCCTCAATAGCTGATTTCCCTTAAGGAGATAAGAACCTAAGACATAGTGATATCCACTGCATTGTTACACCTAGGAAACATACACCAGAAAGGGAAATCTGCTAAAATAAGAAAGCTGCGTGGAACATCAGAAAATTTAAGAAAACTTAACCATATTAACTTTTCTAGTGCCTGAAATAATAACATGTTATTTATTTATTAAGGGTATCGTTTATTGTATACATTTTTGTTGTATAACAAAGTATAAAAGAGATATATGCTAATTACTATAGCGGGAGTCAACAATTTTATTGGACACAAAAGACTGAACCGAACTAAACAAAACTGAAGTAACATTAATTTCTCCATGATTATAAGCTGTACCAACATTTCTATTGACAAGCAGGAGTAGGGGTTGTAAGGGAAGCCTAAAATGAAAAATCGCAATATTTCATTTCCTACTGGTTTTTTGGCAAACATGCAAATAACAAAAGTTGATTATTTTGATAATTAAAATAACTCTTTTTATAAACTCTTTTGTTGTATAATGCAGTATAAACATGATATACACTAAATACTAGTATATAAATATATTGCAGGAGACCAATTTTATTATTACTAATAAAATTATAGTAAAGTAGGATTTATTAGAGAAAAGTTTAATTGATATAGACATATTATCACAATTTTTTTTTTACTTATATGATAGTTCTAAGTATGATTTGGGTTAGTGAGGTTATCTCCCCCCCCCCCTTTCTGTATTTGATATTTACTTTAAATAGAAAATATCTTCGTTATTTATTTCTAATAGAAATGTAAACTAGTAGAGCATTTCTATAAATTTCAATTTTTATAATGTATTATTCAAACAAAGTTGTGCTGAATTTATGTGCAGAAGTTGTGGGAAATCGAACTCTTTAATTCTGACATATATTATCTTATTTCCTCCAATTAGTTGAAAATATTGAAATAACTAAGTGCTATCTATAACTATTAAATGTTACTTGATAATATCATTATGACAAAAGATAATATGCACTTAAACTCAATATGATTGTTTAATGTGTTATTCAGGAAGCCATAAAAATACCATAATTATTCAGTCAACAATGATTTCCGGGGCATTGCTGAGTATCTTAGCTAGTAGATGTATAAATAAGAACAAGAACCTAATCCTTCCTTACAAACATGATAATATATTGTAGAGTTACTACATTAATTTTTTTTTTAAAAAAGAAATTTTCAATTACATACCTAGTAACTGAAAATGCATTTTGATGTTTCATATTTTTCTAAATCAAACTTCAAAGGGTAATAACACTAATTATTGAAAAAACTTACCACCATGGCCATTCCAGTTGTGAATACTCCTGGATGCTTTACTACACAGTCGCCAGTCTTCAGTAAGCATTTAACTTTACCACAATGAGCGCAAACAGGAAGCCTCTGAACGCTTCCACAGAAGTAGCAAAAAGCCCGATTCTTTTGTTTCCTAAGGATCAATAAAAATAATAAATTCTTATGTAATTCAATTATAAAACCACAGAAAATGACACATTATATATATACATATATACATGCACGCACGCACACACACACACACACACACATGAATAACCATACATGCATATATACTAGTGAGCTAACTAAAATAATATAAATAGGATGTTGAAGGATTACATCTAAGAAAAAAGCTACTGAGGTCACTCACACAACATATTAAAACAAATATTCCTTCAAATCTTTGTGAAGGGTAATAGATGAATGCCCAAAACAAGACCATTTTAATTTTTAAAAGAGGGGAGGGTCTAATAGGGAGGCCAAACGCAAATTAAAAATATCTCATCCTAGAAAAAAAAAGTCTTTTACGTAGGAGCTGCATAAATTAAGTAGATTTGTGATACACCAAAATGATACGTTGATTATCTCAGCTCACCATCCATTTTCCACTTCTCCCATAGTTAGAAACCTATATAAAGAGGAATTTAAATTTAATTTGGACATGAGATGTTCAGTGACATCTATATGTGTTCTATTAAAACAGTTAAGTGCTTTAATTGTAATACAGTATAAGTAGAGATAAGTGCCCCTCATTATATTATTAAAAGGTGCCTCTTCATTTTCATTTTATATTTATTATTGGTGAAGATTTAATTATAAATAAATTTATATATATTTAAATTTTGACTAGATTGTTGGTGGACCCTTCCTAAATTCTTGTTAGTGATTTGGTTGTGGGATTTTTCATCTCTTACAGCTTCCACTGCCTCTCGCCGCAACCAGATCGCAAAACATTTGTATAAAACAACAATAATAGAAAATTAAATTTGCAACATAATTGGTTACGTAACGTATTTGGAGCCAACCCTCCTCATCTGATGGAAACAATATGCCCAATTTAAGTTATAATAAGACGGTTGGGTAGTTCTGTTTGTTAACTAAAGGCTAATAGGGTTAATATTAGAGTCAGAGAAAATATGTATGGAACAACAATTGTAAGAAATTAAATTTGTTATAAGATTGGTTATACAACATTTGTTGAATGGAGAAATTTCAATTTTTTTTTCCAACTCTCCCCCCCCCTCTTCCTCCTCGTCTGATATCAACCATTAATGGTTCATCTTTTTTTCTACATTAAATGCTTAAATATCAAGTTTGGTAACAATCAAACAAAAATATATAAAATCCTTTTGAATTACAGTCATTTTCGTCATTTCCTACAAAGGATCAATGGACATTTGAAGGAATTTTTTATTCTGTAATGAGTACAACCTCAATAGATGTATTTCCTAATGAGAAAACTGCTAAAAATCCTTACTCCACCCTATCTAGAAAAGATTGGTAAAGATGTAAATAACCCATCCAGATTAGTCATAGTAGCATAAAATGAAGATTAATAAACAACAACCTTTAAAACTAGTCAAGGCAGAAAATGAGATAAATTTGTTATAAATTTAAAACTGAATTTCCCCACAGGAGCCTTTAATTGCAACATGCAGGTAAAAAAGAAAAAAAGCAAACGTCATATAAATGGACCAAAATACATTAGAACAAGAAGTAAAAATCTTACCTTTTGCATTTGTCGCAATCCTGAAACAAACAAAAAAAAAAATAAATAAAGTATAATCAAATAAAGCCAAGTAGAATAATTACTTTTATGCATCCGAAAGCTTTACCAGGCATAAATATGCTAGCCCTCCATCACTCCTACCCAAAATTAGAAAACTATCAATCATGTGCAGTTATGCTTAGTTCATGTTTTTTAAATATGAATATAACTCCTAATACCAGTTTTTTTTTTGGATATATCTGCGGTGAAAATTTGAATAAAAAGATTGTTGAAACCAGGTTTTTGAGGTCGCTCATTGCTGACCAACCGTTTTCTGTTCTCTTAAGTGAATTAGGGCTAGTCAGACAGCATATAAATCAGTGGGTGTAAGCTCATGTCTTTAAGGTACTGTCTAAAGACCACGCCTTGATGAATCCAAGAAAAGCAAAATACGTCCGTCACTCATGTGCTTAAAAAAATAATCAGATTTCCAACTTTTTGGAATGGTACACTAATGTTGTACATTCAAATTAGATTTTAAATTTCTCTACAAATATCTTCAAATTTAATTTCAGAAAATTAGTGATGTAACTGCTGAAAAAAAAATATCAATAACTCACTTAATATTCAAATTAGAGAAAAATTTAAATTAAATGACAAACAAGATTGATTGTATAATATTTTTGTATGCGACTAAAAATAAAAGAAATATTTTAATTTTTCTGTCCGATTACAACCATTAACAAATTTTATCTTTAGGTTTACATGAATGCTTTTGATATTAAATATCAATTAATTAATATAAAGGTCTCTAGAAAATATAATCTTAATTCATGGCATCATCAAACAAATTTGCCTGTATCTCACATAGTAAAGGTTCGATGAAAACCATATTTTATATTTAAGCTAGGAATAAGATGTTTAATGAAATATCAGCTTAATGTTAATGACTAAGAGTAAGGGCTTACAGAAAGCTGAAAATTAAAAAATACAAAAAATCTGAGCTCATATTATTATTATTTATTAACGTCCACTTTTTGCAACTAAGGTTAATTGGGACGGGTTATCTACAGGTTACCACCCTTTTCTAGCCAGGGTGGGACTAAGAATTTTATTTAATGAATTCCGTCACTAAATAAATTCCTTTATCCATGCGGGAATCAAACTCGCCACTCTAGGTTTACCATATCAGATTAAAGGGAATGCTTTAACACACATGAAAAACGTCAGCAACGAGCTGATATTAGAGATAAATAAAACAGATATAGAAAATTTAATTTTCCTTAAAGAAAATCTGTTAACAGAACTTGAGTGCAGAACTAAATAATGGAAGAAACAAATGCGGAAGGGCTTCAGGCTCAAATTCCACATTGCCCCATGAAATTAAAATTGGATAAATTAAGTTATATTCAAATTAAATTGAAGGCCTTTATTATTTCATAATAATTTAATTCAAGACCAACAATAAAAAATTTAAGGTTCATTTTCCATAAACCTCATTTATTTTACAATTTCTGGCACTGCCAACCAACATTTCAAATAACAGTGGTTTTGAAGAAAATATAAAAACTTCCATGATAAAACTATCTAGTAAGATATAATAAAATAAACTAACTCTGCAATAGTCAGATATAATGTTCTATGGTATATAGTGTCATATAAATTATCCTGAGGAATCTAGGGCCTTGCATCTACTTAATAAACTCTCTATGAGTATAAAGGGTATTTCAAACAGGCCTGCCTACTGAGTATACATCAGAAAAAGCCCATCACACAGGAAGTGAGAAAATTAAGCAAATTTCCCAAGTGATGGCATATGAAACACTGTGCTCCATCTCTCCATATATTCTCTATTTCTCCTATAGTGAGAAGCCTATGTAAACCGAAATTAAAATGTAAGCTGGATATTTAGTGATTGGTATACTTAAAGTGAAATGAGGGTTACACATAAAGGGGTTACTGAAGGTTGAAAACAAGAAAGCACAAGTAACTCGGTTAATACACGAGTTAGGAAATTTGTATAGAACAACAATTGTAGATCATCAATATTTTAACAATATTGGTTCTATAATATTTTACAATCCCACTCATAATAACAGAAATATTTTGAATTTTCGCATTCCTCCTCCCTCTGTACCCCAGTCAGATTTCTGCCAATAACACATATGATCTTTAGTGTTGACTGAAACAGATAAATGTGGGGTATGGTATAGATTAAATAAACATTTTTGAAACAAGAACGTTAAATCTTATTTGACGATGTCATTACTCAACAAATAATTGTATTTATCTCGCATAATAAAGGTCTCTTGGAATAATATTTGGTATTTAAACTTAGAATAAACTGGTTCATGATATAACAGGGTATTGCAATTCTGACATATGAAAACTATACAAATTCTAAATCTGACTCTTAATAACAGAGATATTTTGAATTTTCCCCTCTCTAAACCTTTAACACCCCCTCTCACTTGTCTGATTTCAGCCGTTAACGACCTTGACCTTTCTTTTTACATAAAAAGACTAAATATCGAGTTTGGTAATGATCAAACAACAATTGCGACCGCTAGAACAGTAACAGACAAATATATATAATTTTGAACAAACCTCATTTTCATCTTCTACTAGGTAGGATCGATCGGCATTTGATGAATTTTTTGAAAATCACATTATGAGTACAACCTCATTGCTGATTTTCCATAAGGGAAATTTGCTCAAATTGATCTTGCAAATAAAAATAGTCTAATTTTAAAACTAAATATAAGTAATACGAAAGAGTTTGTATCAAAGAAAACTGCATTTTGTTATGGTAAGTACACATCTTGAGTGATAGAGAGCTAAATATAATCAATAATCAATACAATATTCACTTACTTGAAATATTAGGAGTAATTTTAATAAGTATCAAGGTGGAGTAAAATAAACCCAAAAATTATACCAAGTTTCACCAAAACCAGAGGATAATTTAACGCCTGCTCAAGATATTGAGTTAGCATTTTGGTATGGCACAGACTAACATTAGAAGTCTTATTTATGGAAGTAAAATAAGATAAATATATTAGTTATAAATACAAGGTATTGACTGTTCGGACTTAAAGCATTTCTAAAATAGTTCCATATTTGTTCTACATGATTGTCAATTTTTCCTTCAGTATTATTTTATTTATGTATTAACACCCACTTTGTGCTACTACAGCTAATCGGGGCGAGTTATGAATAGATATTGATTAAAATCAAACCATAGTAGTTGTAGTCACCAGTTAGTAGTTATGTAAGTTACATTTTGCTCAACTGTGAAGGACGGCAGGGAGAATTGCGTTAGTGAGTCTGTCACTGAATAAAATCCTGTTGCCCAGGTTGAAAATCGAACTCACAACTCTAGGTTTACCATGTGAGATTAAGACTAACACCTTAACTCACCTTTCAGTATTAAGGTCAATTAACTTATCTACTAACTACTTGCTCAATGCAACTACTTAACTTGTAATTAGTAATTTTAATTTAGTAGTTAAAAATATAACTGACTACCGGAATTAGTTAACACTTCCCAACTCAGCCATCCTACTAGAAGGACGCCTGTTGCTTTGGTTTAGAACTGTCTTTCAGTAATAAAATACGATAACTTTTCATTTCACATGTCATAGACACCTTAAAAATAACGATATTTTGTTTCCAATGGCTTTTTTCAGCAAATATGCAAAACACAAAAGTTGTTTACTTTGTTATTTAGAGTAACTTTTGATATATACATTTTCATTGTATATCGAAGTATAAGTGAGTTATAGGCTAAATACTATAGCAGGAGTAAACAATTTTATTTGGGACAAAAGACTCAACCGAATTAAACAAATCTTGGTATGTGAATGAGCACAAACTACTCCATGATAATAAGCTGTACCAACATTTCTAGGGACAAGCAGGAGTAGGGGTTGTAAGAGAGGATTGAAATTAAAAATAGCAATATTTCGTTTCCTATAGGTTTTTCGGCAAATTTGCTCATAAGAAAAGTTGTTTATTTTGTTATTTAGAGTATCTTTGGTTATATTCACTTTTGTGATATAACAAACTATAAGTGAGATATACATTAAAAACTAAAATGGGCACCAACGATTGAAGCGAACTTAACAAAACTCTGTATGTGAATTAGCACTAATTCTTCCATGATTATAAGCTATATTAAAATTTTTAGGTTCGAATGAGAGTAGGGGTTATAAGGTAGGCCTGAAATAAAAATTCACGATATTTCTTTATTTATTTGTTTTAAGGCAATCGTGCACATGGCAAAAGTTGTTAACTTTGGTACTTAGAGTAAAACACACACACACACACACACACACAAGATAATTCTCTCCTCGAACCCCCCTCCCCCTCTGGTCCGATTTCAGCTATTAACGAACTTGATCTTTCTTTTTACATAAAACGTTTTACATCCAGTTTGGTGACGATTAAACCACCGACCACTAGAGCGGTAACAGATATGTAACACACACACACACTAACTCAGATACAAGGCTTCACCCGGGAATACATTTGAGGCTGAATGGAGACGGTATTTTTTTGGGCAAGGCTTTACTTTGCACAATAGTATGACATTTACCCATCCCAGTGTTTAGGGTTTATGCCCGTCGTTGCTGTGGATTTGTTAATAAAAATTAATTTGTAATAATAAATTATTTTTTTATGTAAGACTTCACTGTCCTCAATATTGTCATGCTTCCCGTGTCCTGTGCATTATGCATAGATTTGAATTATTTATTTTTATACTGTTTTATAAGACAAAAGTGAATATGACAAAAGTTACTTCAAATAAAAAAAATAAACTACTTTTGTCATGTGCATATTTGCAGAAAAACGAATAGAAAAGAAATAATGCTATTTATAAATTCAAGCCTTCCTTACAACCCCCACTCCTGCCAGTCCCTAGAAATGTTGGTATGGCTTATTATAATGAAGGTGTTAGTGTTAATACACATACCGAGTTTTATTAAGTTCGGATAAGTCTTTTGTGCCAAATAAAATTGTTCACTTCCGCTATAGGTATTAGCGTATATCTCGTTTATAATTTGGTATACGAAAAAAGTGTATACAACCAAAGTTATTCTAAATAACAAAATGAACAACTTTTGTTATGTACACATTTGGCAAAGAACCAATAGAAAATGAAATATCGCGAATTTTTATTTCAGGGATCCCTTATAACCCCCACTCCTACTCGTTCCGAGCAATGTTGGTTCACTTTATAATCACATGGGATTTATTACTAATTCACATAGCTAGTTAGTTCCAATAAAATTGTTGGTCCCCGGTTTAGTTTTTAGTGTATATCACGTTTATACTTTGTTATACGACAAAAGTATTTATAAAAAAAGTTACTTTAAATAACAAAATAAACAACGTTTGTCATGTGCATATTTGCCGAATATGGAAGGAAACGAAAAATCGTTATTTTAAATTTCAGACCTTCCCTACAACCCCCACTCCTGCCCGTCTCTAGAAATGTTGGTATGGCTTATTATAATAAAGGTGTTAGTGCTAATACACATACCGAGTTTTATTTAGTTCGGTTGAGTCTTTTGAGCTAAATAGAATTGTTCACTTCCGCTATAGTTTTTAGTGTATAACTCATTTATTATTTGGTATGCGAAGAAAGTTTATAAAATAAAAGTTACTCTAAATGACAAAATAAACAACTTTTGTTTTGTGTATATTTGCCCAAAAACCAATAGGAAACGAAATATCGTTATTTTTAATTTTTGGCCTCCCTCACAATCCCCACACCTGCTCTTCCCTAGAAATGTTGATACAGTATATTGTCATAGAGGAGTTAATGCTAGTACACATACTGAGTTTTGTTTAGTTTGGTTGAGTCTTTTGTCTTTGTTGCCAAATAAAATTGTTGACTCCCGCTATAGTTTTTAGTGTATAACTCGTTTATACTTTGGTATACGACAAAAGTTTATAAAATAAAAGTTACTCTAAATAACAAAATAAACAACTTTTGTTTTGTGTATATTTGCCTAAAAACCAATCAGAAACAAACTATCACTATTTTTAATTTCAGGCCTCCCTTATAACCCCACTCCTATTTGTCTCAGAGAATATTAATATTAAAGTCTAAGTTGAGTTAGTAGTAATGTACATACCAAGTTTCATAAAATTCGGTTCAGCTGTTTATGTGTGAAAAGGTAAGAAACAAACAGACATCAAAGAAACAAAATGCAGTTATGGTGTCTATGACATTTGAAATGAAAAGTTATCGTGAAATTTCGAGAAGAAAATCAATGTACAGACAGACGTTAAAATTTTTTATATATATAGATATAGATTAACATCCACTGTGTGTTACTACAGCTAATTGGGGCAGGTTATTTATAGGTTAGCACCCATTTCTAACAGGATGGCACTACGCATACATAGTTCCCTAAACAGTCAACAAAGAGTATCTTAGTACTGTAAGACAATCCTAAACGAAAACAACAGGCGTCCTTCTAGCAGGATGGCTGAGTTGGGAAGTGTTAACTAATTCCGGTAGTCAGTTACATTTTTAACTACTAATTACAAGTTAAGTAGTTGCATTGAGCAATTAGTTAGTAGATAAACTAATTGGCCTTAATACTGAAAGGTGAGTTAAGGTGTTAGTCTTAATCTCACATGGTAAACCTAGAGTTGTGAGTTCGATTTTCAACCTGGGCAATAGGATTTTATTCAGTGAGAGGCTCACTAACGCAATTCTCCCTGCCGTCCTTCACAGTTGGGCAAAATGTAACTTACATAACTACTAACTGGTGACTACAACTACTATGGTTTGATTTTAATCAATATCTATTCATAACTCGCCCCGATTAGCTGTAGTAGCACAAAGTGGGTGTTAATACATAAATAAAATAATACTGAAGGAAAAATTGACAATCATGTAGAACAAATATGGAACTATTTTAGAAATGCTTTAAGTCCGAACAGTCAATACCTTGTATTTATAACTAATATATTTATCTTATTTTACTTCCATAAATAAGACTTCTAATGTTAGTCTGTGCCATACCAAAATGCTAACTCAATATCTTGAGCAGGCGTTAAATTATCCTCTGGTTTTGGTGAAACTTGGTATAATTTTTGGGTTTATTTTACTCCACCTTGATACTTATTAAAATTACTCCTAATATTTCAAGTAAGTGAATATTGTATTGATTATTGATTATATTTAGCTCTCTATCACTCAAGATGTGTACTTACCATAACAAAATGCAGTTTTCTTTGACACAAACTCATTCGTATTACTTATATTTAGTTTTAAAATTAGACTATTTTTATTTGCAAAGTGGGTGTTAATACATAAATAAAATAATACTGAAGGGAAATTCGACAATCATGTAGAACAAATCTGGAACTATTTTAGAAATGCTTTAAGTCCGAACAGTCAATTTTCATTAATTTTGCAATTAAAACAAAAAAGGTTTATCAAATAATGTATAAAACCATTTTATAAGTACGCTTATTCTAAGATAGCAAATTTCTGTTGGATAAAAATTCTATGAATTAAAAAGTTAAGCAAGGAATACATTTTTGTTTTGTGTAAAATGGACTCCCAATCACCCCCAAAACAAGACAGGACATAACCGATTAAAGCATTTTAAAATTGTTTGTTTGCCCCACAGTAGCTTGTATTAAAATAAACAAAGACTTAACTTTAAACCAGTATTTTATTTGTTGGGGTTCAACTAAATCCATATAAGAAATAACCAAATATACAGCTCTCCACTTGAAACTTACTCTTAGGTATACCACTTAAAGCCATTCTATTTAGCTCAAGTGAAATATTCACTTAATAGGAAATATATTACGTTAAACATTGATAATGTCATTATCCAAGGAAATTACTTTCTAAATGTTGAAAACTAACTTTTCAATTAATTTTTCCTGATTTGTTTTTTGTTGACAAGCTTTGCTAACCCTTAATCGGTGTAATGAAACAGAGAATGGCTGAAGTGTGAAGTTATTCTAATGGAAATAGTTACAAAGGAATTCAAAGAAATGTATTCCAAAATACCACGTTATATAATTAATATAAATAAAAGCATACCATAGAAACATTGCAGGGGTATTTTCCAAAATCTAAATTCTCACGAGCAGCTCGAATATCTTTCTGTCGAATCTTTTGCTTCTCGGCCTTTTTTCTCTGCCCTGTCTTTTTATTCGGCATTTTGAATTTAAACCGACTTCAAAAATTGACTAAACTAAAATAACCTTCGGGGTTTCTTCTATAACTATTTAGTACAAAGAGGTACTACGGAGAGGCCGGCAAAGCTGTCCTTCTCCTCTCTTTTGAATTGATAAGCAATCAGGTGATAGGCATCCATTTAAGGCTCTCTCTTTTTAATTTTAAAATAAAGCAAAAATAGGAATTATTTTACCTTTGTGAAATTCTCTAGTTCCATGTAATTAATTACTAACTCAACAGATCACATTAGCGGATTCGGTTAGGAATACATACAGTAGGGGAAAAAAGTATTTGCACGCCCCGTTTTTTCTTTAAATAATGAATTGAAAACACTCCATTTGAATTTACCCAATAAAAAATAAATAAAACTTGTTAAATATCAATAAACGTTCAATTGAAAGCCTTCATCATAATAAAAAAAGATATTTTAAAATAACATAAACCCCAAGAATAAAGTATTTGCACACTTTCTTTGTTTGTTCATAAGTACAAAGGTCTGCTTGTTTACTTGTTGTTTCTTACTTCCTAGAGTATAAACCTGTTATTTTTTGTCAGTATTAGGAAATATTTCAATCACTTAAGATCTATATTATTTTAATAATGCCAAAAACAAGTGAACTGAGTGCTGCCTCTCGTAAAATAAAGTCCGCCACGCAGGGGCTGCGTAAACTAAGTAGATTTCCCACGTGAAGTTTTAGAGAATAGAGAAATTTCACGAGAGCCGAACAATCAAGGAAACGGCCAAACTAGTTTTGGGCGGGAAAGTCACTCACGTCCGTTAGCAGCCCAGATTTAATAAAAATGCAAATATCTCAGTTAATATTCAAGATAGAGAATAAATGTATATAACAATATTTATAGTAAATTTAATTTGCAATAAGATTGATTCTGTACAATTTTTCGATCCGACGTACAGTAACGGAGATATTTCGATTTTTCGAAAATCCTCCCCTCTAAACCCCCCCTCCCAGTCGTCCGATATTAGCCGTTAACGAACTTGATCTTTCTTTTTACATAAAACGACTAAATTTCGCGTTTGGTAACGATCAAACAAAAATTGCGACCGCTAGAGCGGTAACAGACCAATATATAGATAGATAGATTGATATATATATATATATATATATATATATATATATATATATACAGTTTTGAACGGATCTCATTTTCGTCATCTCCTAGGTAGGATCGATGGACATTTGAAGAAAAAAGTCGAAAATTCCGTCATGAGTACAACCTCAATAGCTGATTTCCCTTAAGGGAAATATGCTAAAAGTGATTTTATTGCGCAACCAACAAAAATTGTATCGTGACGTATTAGATTTCTTGGGACTTCTTTTTTCTAAAGTAAGATAGGTAATTAAGAGATATGACGAATGGTTCAACTGCAAATAACCGACGGAAAGATCATCACAGGATACTAACTCAAAGAATGTAGAGAAAAATAAAAATTGAAGCTTTTAAAAATCCAGCTGTAAGTGCAGGTGCCCTAGCTAATATGGTCGGGAACATATGCCATCACGAAAACGATAAGGAATGTTTTGAATTCTAAAGGTCTTTATGGCAGAGTCTCGAGAAAAAAAAACAAAAAAAAAACCTTATATTAGTAAGACTAGTCGAAACAAAAAAAAAACTGTCTTTTGCTAGAGAATACATTAACAAGCCCAGCAGTTTTGGGGAAAATGTGTTGTTCTCTGATGAGAGTTAGTTTAATTTGTTTGGATCTGATGGACGAAAATTCGAAATATCTCCGTTATTATACGTCGGATCGAAAACGTGTATAGAATCAATCTTATAGCAATTTAAATTTACTATAAATATTGTTATATACACTTATTCTCTATCTTGAATATTAACCGTGATATTTGCATTTTTATTAAGTGTAATGGACGACACACGGCGGGGTGGGTGGTTTTATGGTCTGTGGCTATGGTCGCTTCTAACCGTTCCCGCCGAAAGCTAGTTCGGCCGTTTCCGTAACTGTTCGGGACTCGAATGGAGATTTCTCTATTGTATAGCTTTACGTGGGAAATCTGCTTAGGTTACGCAGCCCCAGCGTGATGGACTTTTTTGTATATACAATTTAGCTAAGGTATCCACCGATGATCGGGAAATCATCATTGACTGACTAATGATGGTATTTTTATATTTTCATAGCAAGACTTCAATGTGTACGCACAACTTCAATTACACTTCGCTCCACGACGTACTGTTTTTCCTTACCTGTTAACTTTAGGGGACTAATTGAATAGAAATTTTAGTTTCGAAGAATAAATGCAAATGTTTTCCTAATCAATCCCTCTCCACATTTTGACTATCCGATTTTGAATAATTCCAAGTACCAATCCGAGTAGGTACATATAGTTTAAGCATAGTGCAATTGTGTAAATTCAGCAGCATGGCTTTGTTTAAAAAATAAATTATACAAATTAAATAATGGAAATGCTCTTATAGTTTACATTTCTATTGGAAATAAATAACAAAGTTATTTTCTAGGAAAAATAAATAAATGAGCAGGGGGCGACGGAGATATATAACCTCACTCATCCGAATCATACTTAGAGCAATCATATAAGACTAACACATAACATCATTTGCCATAATATACCTATATTAAAAACCCTTAAATAAGTTCTAATAAAATTGTTGACTCCCGCTATAGTTTTAGCGAATATCTCGTGTTTACTTAATTTTACGACAAAAGTGAATGTAACAAAAGTTACTCTAAATAACAAAATAAACAAATTTTGTAATGTACAGGTTTGCCGAAACACAAATAGAAAAGAAATATCGCAAATTTTTATTTCAGGGATCCCTTATAATTCCCACTCCCGCTAATTCACTACTAATTCACATACCGAGTTTCGTTTAGTTCGGTTGAGTCTTTATTGCCAAATGAAAATGTTGACTCCAGCTATAGGATTTAGTGTATGACTCATTTATACTTCCGTATACGGCAAAAGTGTATATAACATTAGTTACTTTAAATAACAAAATAAACAACTTTTGTCATGTGCACATTTGCCGAAAAAGCAATACGAAACGAAATATCGCTATTTCAGGTCTCCCTTATAACCCCCACTCCTGTACGTCTCAGAGAATATTAATATCCTAAAGTCCTAAAGTCCAAGTTGTGTTAGGAGCAGTGGCGGCTCGTGTATAGGCACTGTGGAACTGCAGCACCCCCAATTTCCACTTGATATCTTTTTTTTTTTTCTTTTTCCCACCTCTGCCCCCGTTGTACCTTTGGGTTTCTCCATACCAGCAGTCTCCATTTAATAAGAGATATAAAATTTTGAATAGATAAATTGGGCCAGGTAACTTAGCCTAACTCACCGAGCACGGCTAAGCATAAAAGTGCAACATTTGGGAGATTTAGTTTAATTCCGAAAAGTCCTAGGGGAACCCGCAGCTGCGACTCCTTTGCCTCTGTTCAGAGAAGTGGCAGCAAGAGCCTAACTAACTAGCCTACATACCTAAAGCCTAAATACTAACCTAAACTCACATAAAACTATACATATAATTTACAAATAAATTTCGACCCTAATCTCAGCTGTGGCCACGGCAGATCTCTTCAAATTGTGCTGCGCTATCATCAACCCTCGATTATCCATAATTGGTATTATCTATATTGCGCAAAACGGCTCTTCTGTAGGAGTCACAGTTCCTGTCAGTTGCCGCATGTTCACTATTTTTGCCAAATCTAACACAGTTAACGCATTTCGGAGGCGCCGCGGCGCGCCGGCCTTGTTTGGACACTGTCCGTACTTGATATTATCTATAACATTTAATATAATGAGCCTTTTTTTTTTAATTCTTTCTTTATACTTGTATAATATATAATCCTTAAGTTTAATCCAGGAACCACCCCCCAGTTTATGGAGAAAAATACAAAAATCTTTCTATACAACTGTACGATTCACAGTTCCAGCGGGGAGGTGTTTGGCTGTTGTGAGCATGCCCTCAGAGAAAGCTCCACAACGGATAAAGAGCACTGTCTTTCCCGCAGTGCCGACCGAAGAGATTAAGCTTGAACTGTAACAATTTAGGTTAAAGTAAGTAAAAAATGTTTGATTTTCTTCTTTTAGGATTTTATCAAATTTCTGAATAAATTTTCTTTTTATACATGTTTCTTTCCTTTTACACAATTTTAAAACAAAGGCTAAACATTTTCTGGAGCAGCACCCCCGCTAATTTTAGCTACGAGCCGCCACTGGTTAGGAGTAATATACATACCAAGTTTCATAAAATTCGGTTAAGCCGTTTATGCGTGAAAAGGTAACAAACAAACAAACAGACACCAAAGAAACATATTGCAGATATCGTGTCTATGACATGTGAAACGAAAAACTATCGTGAAACGAAATTTCGAGAAAACAAAAATCAGTGTGCAGACAAAGGTTACAATTTTAGCAGATTTCCCGTAAGGGAAATCAGCTATTGAGGTCGTACTCATGACACGAAAACAATTTTCAAATGTCCATCAATCCTACCCAGAACATGACGAAAATGAGGTCCGTTGAAATTTATATATATATATATATATATATATATATATATATATATATATATAATAAATTAAAAGCAATTCATTGAGATTACCCAATAATAAGTACAACTAAAACTTGTTAAATAACAGTAAACACTCAATTGAAAGCCTTCTTCGTGATATAAAAAGTCCGTCACGCGGGGGCTACGTAAACTAAGCAGATTTCCCACGTGAAGTTTTGCAATAGATAAATCTGCCTGCTAATAACAGTAGTAGTAACGAATCTCTAAACCAATTCACAAGGGACGAACAGTTAGAGAAGCGGCCGACCTAGCTTTCGCGGAAAGTCCCGAATGTAGCTGACTTCTGCCGACCACACACAATACAAATGCAAATATCTCGGTTAGTATTGAAGATAGAGAATACATGTATAAAACAAGATTTATAGTTAATTTAATTTGCAATAAGATTGATTCTGTACAATTTTTCCATCCGACGCATAATAACGGAGATATTTTGAATTTTCAAAAATCCCCCCTCTAAACCCCCCCCCCTCCCATTAACGAACTTGATCTTTCTTTTTACATAAAACGATTAAATATCGAGTTTGGTACCGATCAAACAAAAATTTTGACCGCTAGAGCCTCAACAGACAAATATATCAAATTTTGATATATATATATATATATATATATATATATATATATATATATATATATATATATAAAATTGTAACCTCTGCCTGTACATTGATTTTTTTTGCGAATTTTCACGATAACTTTTCGTTTCACATGTCATAGACACCATAACTGCATTTTGTTTCTTTCGTGTGTATTTGTTTGTTTGTTTACTCTAGCGGTCACAATTTTTGTTTGATCGTTACCAAACTCGATATTTAAACGGTTTATGCAAAAAGACAGATCAAGTTCATAAATGGCTGAAATCGGATCAGTGGGAGGGGGGAGGGGTTTAGAGGGAGAATTTTCGAAAATTCGAAATATCTCCGTTACCATACTTGGGATCAAAAAATGTCATCGAACCAATCTTATTGCAAATTAAATTTACTATAAATATTGTTATATACATTTATTCTGTATCTTGAATATTAACCGAGATATTTCCATTTTTATTAAATGTAGGCGGATAACGGGCGAGTGAGTTTCCCGCCAAAACCTAGTTCGGCCAGTTCGGTCGTATCTGTTCGGCTCTCGTATGGAGATTTCTCTATTGTATAACTTCACGTGGGGAATCTGCTTAGTTTACGCAGCTCCTGCGTGACGTACTTTTTTATTATTAAATGTAGGCGGATAGCGGGGGAGTGTGTTTCCCGCCAAAACCTAGTTCGGCCAGTTCGGTCGTATCTGTTCGGCTCTCCTATGGAGATTTCTCTATTGTATAACTTCACGTGGGAAATCTGCTTAGTTTACGCAGCTCCTGCGTGACGGACTTTTTTATTTAACTCCTTCCCAGCAGATATTTAAATTTTAAATCGAAAACATATTTAGCTTAGCTGATGGTTGTATGGAGTAGGAGTAATCAAGTTAGTGGAGTAAGAGCTTAGCGTAATTGATGAGAGAATGTTATTAACTCACTCGCTCCTTTGCACCCCGTATTAACCTCATTCCTAATAGAAGCAATTAGTCGGCGCTCTTCTAGCTAAGGCACATACATCACTATATCTTCACTAGTCGATTCACAAATCAGAACTTGGAAAAATGGGCGCACAGGTTGGCCGTATGAGTTAAGGCGTTGGTCTTAATCTCGCGTGGTGGACCTGGAGTGGCGGGTTCGATTCCCGCCCTGGGCAGTAGAAATTTGTTTAGTGACGGACTCATTAAATAAACTCCTTGGGCCCACCTTGGCTAGAAAATGGTGGTAACCTGTGGATAACCCGCCCAAAGCCATAGTAGCACAAAGTGGACGTAAATAATAATAAACAAACAAGAACTTGGAAAGCAGAAACACCCGTCACGAAGGGGCAGAGTTAACTAACGTACCTCACGTATTTGCATTATCTCAAAACGTAAAAATTCCATGAGAACAATATCTGGTATTTAAGTTTCAAATAATGTGCTCTGTGATATAACAGCTTGTTGTTAGTATAACATAAGTAGGAGTGGGGGTTTGTTGAAGGCTGAAAACTTAAAAATTCAAATATCTCGGCTAATAATCAAGATACTGAAAGACGTTTGTCACGAAGGGGTTGAGTTAAGTAAACAGATTTCCCACGAGCGTTCAATGAGAACAATATTTGGTATTTAGGCTTCAAATAATGTACTTCATATTAGAACAACTCATTGTTAATAAATAGCACATGAGTAAGAGTGGGGGTTTACTAAAGGCCGAAAACTTAAAAAAAAAAAAAGAAAAAGAAAAAGTCCGTCACGCAGGGGCTGCATAAACTAAGCAGATTTCCCACGTGAAGTTTTACAATAGAGAAATCTGCCTAATAACAACTGTAGTAGTAAGAAACCTCTAAACCTAAAACATTATTTAGGGCGTAATAACCCAGTAGTTTCTAGCCCCAAAAAACAGTTAACCTAACCTCTAAACCTATTCACGAGGGACGAATAGTTATGGAAACGGCCGCCAGAGCTCTCGGTGGAAAGTCCGAACATAGCCTACTGGTGACCACACGCAGAATACAAATTCAAATATCACGGTTAATATTCAAGATACAGAATAAATGTATAGAACAATATTTATAATAAATTTAATTTGCAATAATATTTATTCTATACAATTTTTCGATCTGACGCATAATAACGGAGATATTTTGAATTTTCAAAAATCCCCCCTCTAAACCCCCCTCCCACTGGTCCGATTTCAGCCATTAACGAACTTGATCTTCCTTTTTACATAAAACGATTAAATTCCGAGTTTGTTAAAGATCAAACAAAAATTGCGACCGCTAGAGCGTTAACAGATATATATATATATATATATATATATACAATATATAATTTTGAACGGACCTCATTTTCGTCATCTCCTGGTAGGATCGATGGACATTTGAAGAAATTTTTCGAAACTAGCATCATGAGTACGACCTCAATAGCTGATTTCCCTTAAGGGAAATCTGCTAAAAATATCTCGGTTAATATCCAAGATAGAGAATAAATGTTTATGACAATATTTATAGTACATTTAATTCGCGATAAGATCGGTCCTATACAATTTTTCGATCCGACGCATAACAACGGAGATATTTCGAATTTTCGAAATTCTCCCACTCGAAACCCCCCTCGTTCTGGTCCGATTTTAGTCGTTAACGAACTTGTTCTTTCTTTTTAAATAAAATGTTTAAATATCGAGTTTGGTAGCGTTAGCAGACAAAAATATCAAATTTTGAACGGATCTCATTTTCGTCATCTCCTGTGTAGGATCGATGGACATTTGAAGCCATTTTTCGAAAATCCCATCATGAGTACAACCTCAATAGCTGCTATCCCTTAAGGGAACTCTGCTTAAACGAGTGAGATCTATTTATCGCTGACGTAAATTGAACTTTACAACTTGCCATTCCACATTAGGTTGCAAACGTAGTAAATGCATAAGAAATTCACTGAGCATATTTCAAAATTTATATATATATATGTGTGTGTGTGTGTGTGTGTGTGTGTGTGTGTGTGTGTGTTACATATCTGTAACCGCTCTAGTGGTCGCAATTTTTGTTTAATCGTTACCAAACTGGATGTATAAACGTTTTATGTAAAAAGAAAGATCTTGTTCGTTAATGGCTGAAATCTGGCCAGGGGGAGGGGAGGAGGGGGAGGGTTCGAGGAGACAATTAGAATTATCTTCGTTATTATACGTCTGGTCGAAAAATTATAGGACCAATCATATTGGATGCAATGTTCTATAAATATTGTTATATACGTTTTTGTCCACTGTCTTGATTATGAACTAAGATATTTTCATTTTTTAGCAGATTTTCCTTAAGGGAAATCAGTTATTGAGGTCGTACTCTTGAACCGAAAAATGACTTCAAATGTCCATGAATTTTACCCAGGAGATGATGTAAATGAAGCCCGTTCAAAATTCTATATATACTAGCTCAGATACCCGGCTTCGCCCGGGAATTCATATGAGGCTGGATGGTGTGGTATTTTTTTGGCAAGGCTTTACTTTGCACAATATTTTGACATTTACCCATCCCAGTGTTATAAGGGTTAATACCCGTCGTTTCTGTGGATTTGTTAATAATAAAATTAATTTTTTATGAAAGACTTCACTGTCCTCCATATTGTCATGCTTCCCGTGTCCTGTGCATTATGCATAGATTTGAATTATTTATTTTTATACTGTTTTATAAGACAAAAGTGAATATCACAAAAGTTACTTCAAATAAAAAAAAATAAACTACTTTTGTCGTGTGCATATTTTTGTTTGTGCCTCCCTTATAACCCCCACTCCTGTTCGCCTCAGAGAATATTAACATAGCCTAATGTCTAAGTTGGGTTAGTAGTAATATACATACCAAGTTTCATAAGCCGTTTAGCCGTTTATTCGTGAAAAGGTAACAAACAAACAGACACGAAAGAAACAAAATGCAGTTATTGTGTCAATGACATGTGAAACGAAAAGTTATCGTGAAATTTCGTGAAAAAAATCAATGTACAGACAGATGTTACAATTATATATATATATATATATATATATATATATATATATATATATATATTTCTGTTAACCCCCCCCCCCGTCCTAAGGCTTTGGACTAATAAAATTTGATTGATTGAGATAACAATTATTCTGACTCAATATTAATTACAGTACTAGATATAGTAAATAGTTCTCAATAAAATTAAGATGTTATATTCTGATATATTTCAGTAATTGTTTTTCTTTCCGGTGTGAGGCGGGCAGACCCGTTTGTCTACATTTCTAACCCAACGCTTCTTGTCGGCAGGTTATTGAACTTGGATGAAACATTTCTTATTTCCGTTTGTATTTATTCACGGTGGTGTTGTGTTAGCAGTATGTTTATTTATGTATTACTAAACTTCACGAGGGAAATCTGCTTAGTTTACGCAGCCCCTGCGAGACGGACTTTTGTTAAACTTCAAGAGGAAAATCTGCTTAGTTTACGTTAGCCCCTGCGTGACTGTTTTTTTCTTGTATGGGCTGTCACTGGAATTGTCTAGGTTAATTCGAAGGGAGGGGAAGCACAACTAATAGAATAGGGAGAGTGATTTATTTATATTGGAAGGGGGCGGGTAATGAATGGGCAGGTTCGGGGCTGGGGGTCGATAGGCTACTAGGCCCAGCTCCTAGCAACCTCCTCCTAGGCCCTTCACTCCTGGTAGCTTCGCGCCTAGTTGTCGATTTATTTTCCCTCTCCCTCCAATTTGGTTATTTTCTAGCTACACTCTGTTCGGAAAACTCTTCTTGGTAATTCTTTACCGCTTATCGGGAAACCACCCATTTAAAGACCATTCAAATCATATTAAAAGAAAAAAGAACACTTCATTATTTAAAATAATACTTCTAGAATTTATTTGAATGACAAAATGTAATTATAAATTAGTGTTAACTAAAAACTGGACGATGTCGTGGAGTAGCTGCTGGAGTAGATCAACTCTGCAAGGTAGCTGTCCAAGTGGTGTAATAAGAAAAATTCCGTCACCCAGGGCCTGCTTAAACTAAGCAGAATTCCTACGCGAAGGTTTACAATAAATAAATATACATACAGGTAACACTACCTTGAATGTCTAAGTGAATAAATACAAACGGTAATGAGAAATCTTTCAGTCAATTTACATACAAGTTAATAATCTCTACAACGGAAAGCGGCTGAATTGTAAACAGACAGGCCAGCCAACCTCGTAGCGCTGAATAGATAGATAGACTTGAAAGACAAACAATTAATGAAGTGGTTCATGATATAACAGCTAATTATTAATATGACACAAGAAGTTTGAAACCATTGAAAGTTTGACACCATTTAATTTGAAATAAGTTTGTTTCTATACAATTTTTCGATCCGATGCATAGTACCAGAGTTATTTCGAATTTTCGAAATCCCTCTTCCCCCCTCACCCTAGTCGGAAATTGATCTTTCATTTTACATAAAACGATTAAATATCGAGTTTGGTAACGATCAAACAAAAATTGTGACCGCTAGACCGTTAACAGATATATATATATATATATATATATATATATATATATATATATATATATATATATATATATATATATATACTAGCTCAGATACCCGGCTTCGCTCGGGAATTCATTTGAGGCCGAATGGTGATAGTATTTTTTTGGCAAGGCTTTACTTTGCACAATGTTTTGACATTTACCCGTCCCAGTGTTTAGAGTAAATACCCGTCGTTTCTGTGGATTTGTTTATAATACAATTATTTTTTTATGAAAGACTTCACTGTCCTCCATATTGTCATATTTCCCATTTCCTGTGCATTATGCATAGATTTGAATTAGTAGTTTTTAACGTAACTCATTTATACTTAGGTATACGACGAAAGTGTATATAACAAAAGTTACTCCAAATAACAAAATAAACAATTTTTGTTATGTGCATAATTGCCGAAACCTCAATAGGAAACGAAATATCACTATTTTGAATTTCAGGCCTCCCTTATAACCCCCACTCCTGCCCGTCCCTAGAAATGTTAGTGTGGCTTATTATAAGGAAGGCGTTAGTGCTAATACAAATACCGAGTGTTTTATTTAGTTCGGTTGAGTCTTTTGTGCCAAATAAAATTGTTGACTCCCGCTATAATTTTTAGCGTATAACGTCTTTATACTTCGGTATACGACGATAGTGTGTATAACCAAAGTTTCTCTAAATAACAAAATAAACAACTTTTGTTATGTGCACTTTTGCCGAAACCCCAATAGGAAACGAAATATCACTATTTTGAATTTCAGGCCTCCCTTATAACCCCCACTCCTGCCCGTCCTTAGAAATGTTAGTATGGCTTATTATAATGAAGGCGTTAGTACTAATTCACATACCGAGTTTGGTTTAATTCGGTTGAGTCTTTAGTGCCAAATAAAATTGTGGACTCCCGCTTTAGTTGATAGCGAATAACTCATTTATGCTTCCGTATACGGCAAAAGTGCATATAACAAAAGTTACTCTAAATAACAAAATAAACAACGTTTGTTATGTGCATATTTGCCGAAAAACCAATAGAAAACGAAATA
Organism: Riptortus pedestris; assembly: GCA_019009955.1. NCBI lineage: Eukaryota > Metazoa > Arthropoda > Insecta > Hemiptera > Alydidae > Riptortus > Riptortus pedestris. Next base: position 5,046,088 of record CM032233.1, read on the forward strand.
TCGCTATTTTTAATTTCAGGCTTCCCTTATAACCCCCACTCCTGTTCGTCTGAGAGAATATTAATATAGCCTAAAGTCTAAGTTGGGCAAGTAGTAATATACATACCATGTTTCATAAAATTCGGTTCAGCCGTTTATGCGTGAAAAGGTAACAAACAAACAAACAAACAGACACCAAAGAAACAAAATGCAGTTATGGTGTCTATGACATGTGAAACGAAAAGTTATCGTGAAATTTCGCGAAAAAAATCAATGTACAGACAGAGGTTACAATTTTTATATATATATATATATATATATATATATATATATATATATATATATATAAATTTTGAACGGACCTCATTTTCGTCATCTCCTGGGTAGGATCGATGGACATTTGAGGAAAAATTTGAAAATCGCATCATTAGTTCGACCTCAATAGCTGATTTCCCTTAAGGGAAATATGCTAAAAGAATTTATTATTTAAAATAACAGTTCTAGAACTATTTGAATGACAAAATATAAATAACCTAGTCAAGTATGACCACAACTATATAATAACGATTAGCAGTTTTGAACCAGCAAGTATTTTAGCAGATTTCCCTTAAGGGAACTCAGCTATTGAGGTCGTACTCATGACGCGATTTTTGAAAAGTGTCTTCAAATTTCCATCGATCCTACCCAGGAGATAACGAAAATGAGGTCCGTTCAAAATTATATATATACATACTCGTATATTTGTCTGTCAACACTCTAGCGCTCGTAATTTTTGTTTGATCGTTACCAAATTCAATATTTAATCGTTTTATTCAAAAAGAAAGATCAAGTTCGTTAATGGCTGAAATCGGATTAGGGGGAAGGGGGTTGTGAGGGGGATTTTCAAAAATTCGGAATATCTAGTGGGTGAATCAAATATAAACGAGACTTTTCGCCTTTCGGGCACAGTAGTGGTGGAAGAACGTTCCCGCCTTTTTTGTTGTTGGGTAGGTTAGTCAGGAGTAGGGGAAGCACGTGATCTCGCCACTTCGATCGTCTCGGTGTCCACCGTGATGATGTTGGAGGAAGAGGTACCCCCGTCGACTGCGCAACGTGTCGTACTTAAGTATCTCGCCGCAGAAGGTGTAAAACCGGCCGAAATCTTGAGGAGATTGACTGCACAGTTCGGGGAAAAGACACTTTCGCGAGCCAGAGTGTTTGCATGCCATAAACAGTTTGTGGGGGGTCGTGATCGTGTTGAAAATCCGACTTGCATATCGCCGCAAAAGACGAGACCTACCGATCAGAGAAGTGGTTCTTCTCCATGACTATGTTCGCCCCCATACAGCAGCCATGACTAGGGAAAAATTGGAGCAACTGGGGTGGGAGACACTGGAACACCCTCCTTACAGTCCAGACCTGTCACCCTGTGACTTTCATGTGTTTGGCCCTCTCAAGGAAGCTTTAGGAGGCCAAAGATTCAACAGTGATGGTGAGGCTGAAGCCTATTGCGCAATTGGCTGCAGACACGACCTGCATCTTTCTACATGGAAGGAATTGGAAAGCTACCAATCCGTTGGGAAAAATGTGTTTCCAAGTCAGGGGATTATGTAGAAAAATAAGCTATATTATTTTTTGCGTTTAAAATTAAAATAAATTAAAAAAAAAAAAGTCTCGTTTATATTTGATTCACCTAATATATTTCTATACGTCGGATCAAAATATATTGGAGTCCTAAAGTGGGGGTTTGCTGAAGACTGAAAAATGCAAATATCTCGTATAAGTTAGTATACCTAATTATAAATGATTGATACACTAACAACTATAGCGGGAGTCAACAATTGTATTTGGCACAAAAGCCTCAACCGAAGTAAACAAAACTCGTATGTGAATTAACAATAACTCCTACATGATAATAACCTGTACCAACATTTCGAGGGGCGAGCAGGAGTGGGGGTTGTAGGGGAGGCCTGAAATTAAAAATAGCGATATTTCCTTTCCTGTTGGTTTTTCGGCAGATATGCACATGACAAAAGTTGTTTATTCTGTTATTTAGAGTAATTTTTGTTGTATTCACTTTTGTTTTATAACAAAGTATAAACGAGATATACACTAAAAACTAAAGCGGGAACCAACTATTTTAATGGGCACCAACGGTTGAACCGACCTTATCAAAACTCGGTATGTGAATTAGCATTAATTCTTCCATGACTATAAGCTTTATTAACATTTTTAGGTTCAAACGGAAGTGGGGGTTATAAGGGAGGCCTGAAATAAAAATTCGCCATATTTCGTTTCCTATTGGTTTTTTCGGCATAAGCACATGACATTGTTTATTTTGTTACTTAGAGTAACGTTTGTAAGATTCATTTTTGTAGTATAACAAAGTATAAAACGGGATATCCGCTAAAAACTATAGCGGGAGTCAACAAATTTATTATTACTCATTATAGTGTTTGTAATATAGGCATATTATGACAAATCGTGTTATGTTTTTAGACTTATATGATAGTTCTAACTATGATTTGGATTAGGGAAGTAACAAATCTCCGCCCCCTCCCCTTCTCAATTGTTTTTTATTTTAATTAGAAAATATATCATTATTTATTTCCAATATAAATTTAAACGATAAGAGCATGTCGATTATTTAATTTTTATAGTGAATTATTTAACAAAGTCATGCTGTATTCACATATCGTGTGATAGCGAAAGTTGTGCGGAATCAAATTCTTTAATTGCTGTATATATTATCTCATATCCTCCGATATGTTGACGATATTGAAATGTCTATGTACTATCTGTAACTATTAAACGCTACTTGGTAATGTCATTATAACAAAAGACAATTTACGTTTAATCACTAGATGATTTGAGTTTGCAGGGAGGGCTATAATCACTTTTCTTCAACTCGTTTTTAGAATATAAATTAAATTATTTTTAGGGTATCACTGTTATTTATTTACAACAGGTATATAAATTACTAGAAAATATATATTAATAAGTGTTTATTATCTCAATATTATAAATCACTAGCTAAGGTGCTTCGCCCGGGAAATCATTTGATATTTTTTTTTGGGCTTTACTTTGAACAATATACCGGCAAAAAAACCTCCCTGATTTCAATAGGCATTTGCAAAAAGAATAAGAAACATACAGAACAATTACTTATATTTGTGAATAGCCTATATAATGCCATTTTACATCACTTAGTATACTTTACTTGGTTTTGAAAATTATGTCCGATAAATGATGTCCCCCATTTGTTAAGACATTCACGAAGTCTTTCCCTGAAGTTGTCCATAGTTCTTCGTGTACCTTCCCTTGGAATGGCTGCCACTTCCTGCCTAATGACATCTTTTAGTTCTTGCAGAGTTCTGGGACGATGTTTGTACACTTTAGCCTTTAGGTAGCCCCACAGAAAGAAATCACAAGGTGATAAGTCGGGTGACCTTGGGGGCCAGGAAATGTCTCCTCTTAAAGAAACAAGACGTCCAGGGAACAACTCTCTTAACATTTCCATGGACCGCCGAGCAGTATGAGCTGTGGCTCCGTCCTGTTGGAACCAAACTTCTTCTTCCTCATGGTCTAAAACAAACTGGAGAAATGTCTCTATCATGTGACAATAGCGATCGGCATTGACCGTTACTGTTTGTCCATCTTCTTCAAAAAAGTACGGTCCCCGCACACCAAATTCCGCAACGGCGCACCAAACTGTGACTTTTGGGCTGTGTAGTGGTTGTTGGTGGAGTTCCCTAGGATTTTCTGCAGCCCAGTAGCGGAAATTCTGTTTGTTAACAGTTCCACACAAGTGGAAGTGGGCTTCATCAGAAGAAATGAAGACAGCATCTGGGGGAATGTTTTGCAAAATGTAACAAATAGGGGACATCATTTATCGGACATAATTTTCAAAACCAAGTAAAGTATACTAAGTGATGTAAAATGGCATTATATAGGCTATTCACAAATATAAGTAATTGTTCTGTATGTTTCTTATTCTTTTTGCAAATGCCTAAAGAAATCAGGGAGGTTTTTTTGCCGGACCCTGTATCTACATTTTCCCGCCTCAATGATTAGGATTTACACCCGAGTCCGGCGTGCTGGGGATATGTTAATAATAAACGTTTTTTTAATGTATTTAATTCTACAAAATACGCAATATTTTTATATTACCCGTTTCCTGTGCATTTATTTTTTTTTTTATATATAACTTAATCATAGATTATCATATTATTATAGTCAAAAATACGGAGTTTAGTCCATTTCGATTCAGTCTTTCGCGTCCTATAACATTCATGACCCCTTCTATAGTTTTTCCTGTATACCTCATTCAAACTCCGTTATACGGCAAAAGTGCATATAGAAAATGTTGCTTTAAATAACAGAACAAACAACTTTTGTTATATGCACGTTTGCCGAAAAGTGAATAGGGTACCAAATATCGCTATTTTATATTTCAGTCCTCCCTTATAACCCCCACTCCTGTTCGTACCTCGACATTTTAAAATAGCTTATAATCAGGGAGTTGTTAATACCAAATGACATATGGAGTTTCATTTAGTTCTGTTCAATCTTTTGTGCCATATAAAATTGTTGGATCCCACTATAGTTTTTACCGTATAAGTCATTTATATTTCGGTATTCGACAAATGTGTATATAACAAAAGGTACACTGAATACCAAAATAAACAACTTTTGTTGGGTGGATATTTGCCGAAAAACCAATAAGAAACGAAATATCGCTGTTTTTAATTTCAGGTCTCCCTTATAACTCCTGTTCGTCTCAGAGAATACTAATTATTTCCTAAAACCTATGTTGGGTTAGTAGTAATTTACGTACCAAGTTTCATAAAATTCTGTTCAGCCGGTTGCGATTCTATAAAGGACATCCAGACAAACTATCATTTCTATATATATAGATTAATTTTGACATAGTAATAAATGTAATATAGTTTCTACTAGTATGTTATATCATACGTATACCATTGATTCGGAGCTGAAATGTGATTTGTAAATTGCCCGAGTTTCTTTTCGGATTCAAGTGTGACAAATTCATCATACTTAAAATTTTACATTCACATTGCAAATCGATGTTAAACACAAAAGAACGAGTGGAATTTCAATTCGGACGTTTTCCTCGGTCGTTTTAGGTATTATATTTGAATAAAGGGATTAATTGAGAAATTGTGGCGAAATATTCAGGGGCTACACTGACAAGTTCACCGGAATGGTTCAATCCTAATCGCCAGTTACGAGACTTATGCATTTGAAGAAAATATTCGAAATTAGCCTTATGGCTAAAGCAGTCGCTATAAAGCCTTGATAATTATAGAGGCGGCTTTCAGTATGAGCTAGTGTAAGTAGCTAGGCCTACGGTTATCTCATTGGAATGTCCGTTACTCCTTACCCATCGCGAGGTTATATTTATTTCACTGTTTCTATCTGTGCCCTTTTATTTCACCGTTCTCTTATTTAATGTTTTGTTAGATATTTTGAAGTGAAGAAATCATTCCTCGAAAACAATGAATGCTCAAAGTTTCACGCTGGCAGAGCGGCTTATTCCATCGACATATATTCAGCAAGCTGTAGCTGCCAAAAAATGCAGGGAAAACCTAATTCGGACCCTGATTGAACAGGTATGTCTAGCTTTTACACGAGCTGATAGTATTTGTGAGAAATTCGACTAGTTTTTATGACTCTGTGAAGTATTCATGATCTGGGGGATTTAATGATCTTGTTGTCAGTGGGTCTGAGCAATGTTCTCCATTCATGAATCCATCCTTGATGAGAATAGATAATTAAAGCCAAAATCAAACTCTAGGCCACTCATAATATTAGGGGAAAGGTTAGCTTTTTGATAGTTAGAAAGGGTATATCTTTGTAATTCCAATGTATACACTCTTTCAATGATCAACAGCCTTTTTACTCCATTATGCAAAAAGACTCAATTCATTTAAGACACAAAATGACTTATCATCTTGTTTGAAGCCTAAATACCTTCTGTTCTAAACAAATCTCATATTTTGATATTTACATTCTGCCTATCAATTATGTTTTATAGCTTTTGTGTAAATAATACTTTTATTTTTGGTCCCTTTTCTAAATATTATCATTTCAGTTTAGAAGAGGAAGACAGGAATTTTACAGTGCAGTAGTTGTTATCAAATAACATGGGCCTACTTTACCAATCTAAAAAAAGTATATTACTTCCAACATCGTGATTTTTATTGCACCTTTAGATTACTTAAATATAGAAAGAATAAAATGAAAAAAAAAACTTAGCATGGATCTTCACAAGAGCATAATTGATAAAAGTTAATATTCATTAAATAATAATTATTAAAATAGATAGCTGAAGATTTAAAGTAATTGAAACACATTGGTTTTGGTTTCATTTATTTTTCGTTCATAACAATTGCCTTCATTAGTATCTAATGTCAAGAATGAAATAAGTACTGATAAAATATTCTAATCACTCCTATAAGAAATAATTTTTTTTTAATCTCTAAATGTATTATTAAATATGTAGAAAATTATCTAAATATAATAATGTTTAAGTCTGCTAGTTGCTCATCATGACGCTTTCCTGTTCATTATTAGTAAATAAACCATTCGAAGTAATGTGTTGAAAATAAGTGTCCGAAGTAGGAAGTGTTCTATGAAAAGATGGAAACAGTTAGCTGTTAAGAGTTTATTTTGAAACTTGTTTATAGAACAATACATTCCACTGCTAATGTATTTGAACTTTGTTTTTCTGTCAACTAAAATTTTTTGAGGCAATCAGTTCCTGGCAAAGATTTCAAGATGAGTGCTTTGTAGGGAACTTATTTGATCACGCTTTACTTCTTGCAATAGTTGATGAAAACAAGCTCTTGGACTCAGTGTTTTTCTCTGGCACGAACAACTTTACACTTTTTCCAAATTTGATTCAGGTGGCCTTACCCATGGATGGAGTAATAACAACCTAGTCCTCTGTCTTTCTCTCCCCAATTGCCAAAAAAATAATGGGAACTATTAAACCCGTCGTAGTGATGTGATGGAGTGGAGCTACATGATCCACTTGGAAACAATTCTGTTTAAAATGTTGCTATTTATGAATGTACACTTTGCACTTCTATGGCTAATTGGCACAGGTTGCCCCCGTTTTCTAGCCAGGGTGTGTCTATGAATTTTATTTAATGAGTTTGCCACCAAAAAAATTCCATCAAGCTCATGCAGGATTCGAACCCACCACTCTAGGTTTAACACTATTGAAAATGATTTAGGTGTGTGGGGGGGGTGTGAGGAGAAGTGGTTTTCTAATCATCTAGGCATCCTCTTTTTAAAATTATTAAGATAAAGGCAGGTATGATTTGCAAGTGTATGAGTGGCCTTTCAACATTCTCATCTCAAACGAGATGAGGCATATTTCTTTTCAAAAAAAGGCCAATAATCTCAAAATCCAATATTCTTGTTTTCCAATCAATCTGTTTTAACAACTTCATTTCGCTTCCTGATGGTACAATAACAGCTTTTCAATGCTTATTATGCACGACAATCATTTCAAAGAACTATGGTAATAGTCGACTATTTTATGTAATGATGCCAGCCTATGATAGAACATTTTTTCTTTAAATTGCTGCATTCTTGTCATTTTTGAGTTTGAAGAAATTACATTCAACAGAATGAGTTTACATTTTGCTATAATCTGACTACTGAATCAAAAACGGTAATGGATAAAACATTCCTGATCGAACCTTGGAATTGATCCCTCATGCATTTTCTCAATGTTACTTGTTTATTTTTATATATAAACAAGTAACATTGAATGAGTTTTATTATATAGTTTGAATGGAAATATGGCACGCATTTAAGAAGATGGTAGATTTTCATTAGAATTAAGTAGAAGGTGGAAAGTTAGTACATACAGCAACAAATATTTCAGTACTTCCTCATGGGTACCTGTCTCGTCGATATGTTTTATAATTAGATAAACAAATTAGTTCGGCGAATATTATTATGTTTCTAAGTGATCATTATTGCAATATTATAAATCATTAATTTTGACATCGTAATAAATGTAATATAGTTTTAATAGGAAGTTATATCATCCATATAACATTTACAGTATGTAATGAAACCAGACTTTTTTCAAATTCAGAAGTATGTAAGGTTACATGGAAATTTTTGATTATTTTCAATAGGGAATTGAAGAACTGAAGTTTTTTTTTTTTTTTTTTTTTTAATAGAGTTCCTATTCTTACTTCGAGTACTTCATTCCTTCTAGGGAAGGTCTTAGAATAAACATGGGCACAAAGATATACAAGTTCTGGATAGAGAGCAGGTGACTTATCCATGAATATTCTGTATATAAAAACGTATCCTATTTCTTAAATTGACAGCAAATTTGCACACATATTATAAAAACATTTCATTTGCAAAATTCTGTTGATCCTGTAAGGAATATTCATATTTGAAAATGGGCAAAATGTTTATGAGCACTCTTTATATTCTTTTCTATCCTCTACTTCTATATAATTGTGTTATATTCTAATTAACGAATTAGAATTTATAACAGAATGCGAGACATTTATTTTTTTCTAATATATTACAGAAGTCTTAGACAAATAGTTTAACTACTAGCTGTATATTCGTTTTCTCACTTTGACGACTAATTATAATAGGGTGGAATTGTAGGGTTGTTATAGTTGGAATATGTTTGTGTTCACTTGGGTGCTTGGGTATGTCTGTACTCATGTTTTGTATGATTTTTGCAAGGTTAGTGCTAATGAATGATAAATGTAAATCTTTCTATGTTACTCTGACATGGACAACCACATGGTAGAATTGCTTATAAGATATTATGGTTATTTATTTTTACCTTGGTCCGAATATTTCTGATAAGTTGAAGGATGTTCATTGATGTAAACTATTATATGGTTTCTACAAGTATAAGTGTCCTAAATATTTAAGCTGTAAAATACAAGCTATCAAATAATTTGTCAACAGACAAACACTAATTAAGTACTATTTACACATTTTATTATAAATTTCGCCAACATTGATAAATTCTTTAAAAAAAAAAAAAAATCATTACAATTGCACTGATGGAGCTTGACAAGTGATTCCACACGTGAACTCAAAATTGTTCATTGGATATCTCATTATTGAATCTGAAATACCTGTACACAGTTTCATACGTTCAATAAATAAGTCGTTATCCCTAATTTTTGTATTGATTTTGATCTTTTTCCAACAATTATTTTAAAATTTAATAGCAAAGTCAATGATTATGTTGAAAACAATGTTTCTGCATCTAAAGATAATACATTTCAACCTGCGACAAACCTAACTTTCCAACAAGAACTTCTCCATTGCTAATGTCAGATGGTTTTAATTTGGTATTGAAAATTTTTGCTAATTTATGTGTAGGGGAGTTGTTGGCACTAACTATTGGTCTCAATGGTAATTCATCTTAATATAATGCTAATGGCATTAATAAAATTATTCATTCTTTTTATTAAGTTAGAATTTTAATAATTTATTACTTTATTTTCAGTACATTTGTAGGATGACAATCAACTTCTTTCATAGTGGGCTTCTCTTACTCATGAAATATGTTACTCATTTTTTCAAGGCATTCTTCTTTATTAATAATATCAATTTTATTGCCATAACCAATGACAATTTTATTGCCATAACCAATGACAATTTTATTGCCAGCCTTTATTATTTTTCTTTTTAAAATACCATTGTAGCAATCTACTTTTCTGCTAGTCTGTTTATAAATTTTTTATTTAATACTGAAATTAATTTATTTCTAATTCGATTTTTAATTATCAAAAGTCCGTCACGCAGGGGCTGCGTAAACTAAGCTGATTTCCCACGTGAAGTTTTACAATAGAGAAATCTGCCTAATAACAACTGTAGTAGTAAGAAACCTCTAAACCTAAAACATTATTTAGGGCGTAATAACCCAGTAGTTTCTAGCCCCCAAAAACAGTTAACCTAACCTCTAAACCTATTCCCGAGGGACGAATAGTTATGGAAACGGCCGCCAGAGCTCTCGGCGGAAAGTCCGAACATAGCCTACTGGCGACCACACGCAGAATACAAATGCAAATATCTCGGTAAATATTCAAGATACAGAATAAATGTATAGAACAATATTTATAGTAAATTTAATTTGCAATAAGATTTATTCTATACAATTTTTCGATCCGACGCATAATAACGGAGATATTTTGAATTTTCAAAAATCCCCCCTCTAAACCCCCCCTCCCTCTGGTCCGATTTCAGCCATTAACGAACTTGATCTTCCTTTTTACATAAAACGATTAAATTCCGAGTTTGGTAACGATCAAACAAAAATTGCGACCGCTAGAGCGTTAACAGACAAATATATATATATATATATATATATATATATATATATATATATATATATATATGTATATATTATTTTGAACGGACCTCATTTTCGTTATCTTCTGGGTAGGATTGATGGACTTTTGAAGAAATTTTTCGAAAATGGCAACATGAGTACGACCTCAATAGCTGATTTCACTTAAGGGAAATCTGCTAAAATGACGTCAGTATAATCTAGCATTACTTAAAATCAACCGAATAATTTAAAATATCTTTGTCATTTTTTTTATTTTAAAATATTGAATTTGGCACTGAACAATAAAAATTCTAATAATTCTGTAAAGTATAAAATAGAAACTTTTATATCAGATTAGGAAAGATTGGACGTGGAATGTTTTGAACTCTATTTTCAATGTATTTCCATTGAACTTTTAATCACAATGTAACTTTTAGGAATTTGATAAAAAAAAACATTTATTTCTGAAAGTATATTTTATAATCACTTATCATTTAGTGAGTAATCGCCTCTTTAGAGGCAATTTGTTATGATATTTTTAAATTTATCACCAGTGAGTTTTAAATGGAATCAAACGTTATTCTAGATGATGTGGTTAGTTGAAAAATAGTCAGGGCATTATTTATTGGTCTTTTCTGAAAAAAAGTGGTGAACTCGACCACTCAAGAAATGTATGTCTATCCAAAGTAACTACTCATTATCAGTTGGCCCTTCATTTGTAGTGCTTTTCTATGTGTATCTCCTCTCTCTAAAGTTATGTCTAGGGATCATCGGCTGACATCACAATCATCAACATTAATTTCCTTTATAATCCCTTCCTTTCCCCCTCTCCTTGTCATTTCCCCAGTAGCTGTAGCCTGTTATTCTGTTCCTCCAGATTCCTTCTTACTGCTCCAAGCTGTCGTCTGCTTCAATGTAATTGGGGGACTCGGGAAATAGATCTTGAGTTAAAGTGCTAGGCTTCACTATACTTTGGACAATAACAAGCAGTTAAGGATTAAAATCCAAAGTTTTCAAAATTGAGGGAAATTGATCCACACTTGAAAATGAAAACTTCTGCTAAGTCCCTATATTCAAGCACCAGTTAAGTATAAAGTAAGCATGAACGCCTTTTTAAAAAGCACTTTTATTGATAATTACAATTACAAACTTAAAACGAGCAGAATAAAAGGCTACAGCTACTGGGGAAATGATAAGGAGAAAAAAAGGAAGGGATTATAAAGGAAATAAATGCTGAAGTTTGTGATGTCAGCAGAGAGGATGTTCCCTAGACCTAACTAGACATCTGAAGCTTATATGCAATTGTTTGTAAATTCATTGCAAATTATTTCTTAATAGTCAAATATCTTGTGGAAATTTTTGCTTACTTTAATCCATCGTTTTCTTTGGAATAAATTCATTTTAGTCAAATGGTATAATCTACTATGCCTCTTTTTAACTCATTTCTGCCATATATTATCACATGTTTTCATGTTTTATTCCGTGTTTATATAGTTTTATTTTAGTGGATGACTTCAAATATTAATTTTTAAGTTTGAGCCATTCAAGATTCTTTGACTCAGAATGGTGAAATATATATATATATATATATACACCCATATTAGTATAATTAGTTTTATGTATATCGTTGTTGTATCTACAGGCTGCACCCGGCAATTGATCTCGTGAACAGGTAAACCTGATTTTCACGGGAGCAATCAAGGGAATACAGATAGGGGGAGGGTGGCCTTTAGTGGGAGGGACACAAGCACATGCAGTGGTTTCCCATTGCCTTCTGCACCAGACCATCCGACAATAAAGGCGTCATGAGGAAAATTCCATTCACACCAATAATGGCATGAATGGAGATAAATTCCACTCCAAAACCCGAGTTGTTGGATAGCCATCCCTCCTTAGTCCATAGCCTACATAATCTGGTTAATGATAGACATTAGTCAGTATGAGTATACAGACTACAACGTTATCTGTGGAATATGCTGGAGGGTAGAGGAATCAATTGATCAGGATCAATAAAAAGACCTTGTCCTCTACTATCATTTTTAATTTTATGCAAAGTGCATTTTCAGAGTCAGCGCTCCATCCTCAGTGCCTGCTGACAAACAAAAACCTTAAGTCTATCTAACAAACATAGCATGGCCAACAGTGTAAAAAACAGTCACAAAACAATAAAAACATTAAAACCAGAACAGATCCAGGATAAAACCAATAGAAAATTTAAAAAATAGTCAACTAATAAAATTAAAAAAAAAACGATAAGCGTGTGCCAAAGATCAAGACTGAAAATCTATAAACTATAAATTAAAAACAGACAAATTACAGATAGGAAAACTATATTTATATATCACAGTGGAAAAAAACAACAACACTATTGTTGTACAACATTGTTGTGTCCTCTAGTCTTTCCCTACTTGCATGTTGTAATCTACGTAAGTGCGAATTTAGACAGGGGCGAGGGGGGATGTGTCTTAATTTTTAATAAAAAATAAAGATGTAATATACTTTTTTTATTTTTAGGGAAATATTTAGTTTTAAACATTCTTACATAAGTCCATTTGTTTTTGTTTTTTTCATGTGCTTGTTATACTTCAATTAGTCCAGTATATATAACTTCTCGAGTAACTTTCTTTATTGCCATTGGCCCAGATATTTAATAATTGAAAAAAACAAATCACTTAGACAAAAACACAAAATTATATTTAAGTGCACACATACATGTTTTTATGTTATTTTTTGTATATCAGATTAATACAAGAAGTGTAATTGTCCAGACATTAATTTTTTTCCTAAAGGGGGATAAACTTGTTTAAAACTCTCAACTATTTATATATTCTGTTGGTAAAATGGTTTTAGCATCTGGTTAAAAATTCGCCAGTTATAAAGGTAAAATGCAAGTGAAGATGGTGATATGGAAGGATAATTTGATCTAAGCTCTTCCCCTCTTTAAATAGGTGTATATAAAAGAGTGTACCTGCAACAAGAAAGTATAACATTTTCCTTCAATTATTGTCTTATTATACATTTAGATTAGGTTGATTTATCAAGGCGCATATAAACAAGTAACATTTGATTTCTAAAACCCATTTGCTGATTGAAGATTTAATACCCAAATTTTCATTTGAAGATGGTCAATTCATCCATCACGCAGGAGCTGCATAAACTAAACAGATTTCCCACATGCTGGTATGACACACTACTCATCTCATCTCACCATATATTCTCTATTTCTATATCAAAATCTGATGTGTATATGTGGGGGTTTCCTGAAGGCTGAAAACAAGAAAGTATGAATAGCTTGTTTAATATTTAAGTTATTGAAAAAATGTATAGAACAATAATTGTAGATGACCAATAGTTTAACAATGTTGATATGATTAATAACATTTTTCACTCCAACTCATAATAATGGGATATTTTGAATTTTTTATTTCTCCCTCTATTCTTGGTCCGATTTCAGAATAACATATATTATCTTTAGTGTTGACTGAAACTGTTAAATATCGAGTTTGGTATAGAACAAATAAACATTTTTAAGTTTAATAATTTTTTAACTATTATTAATTAATAGTTTTTAATAATGTTTTGATTGTTGATGTCATTGCACAACTTGTTTGCATGGATCTCATCTAGTAAACATCTGTTGAAAACAATATTTGGTATTTAAGCTTGGAATAAGACATTTACGACATATTTAGTTATTTTTTTAAATGCGATAACTAAAACTGGGGGTTAACTGATGGCTGAAAATTAAAAATATCCAAATATCTTGGTTAAAATTGGAGATAGGAAAAACTATGTAGACAACAATATTTATAGGACATTAAATTTGCATTATGATTGGTTCTATACAAAGTCTTGATCTGATTTATAATAACGGAGATATTTAGAATTTTCAAAAATACCCCTCTAACCCCCTTCCCTGATTTCAGCAGTTAACAAACTTAATCTTTAGTTTTACATAAAACATTTAAATATCATGTTTGGTGACAGACAAATATATATATATATATATATGTGTGTGTGTGTGTGTGTGTGTGTGTATATATATTTAAATATACTCTAATAAAATATTATTCTTTATTGAGGATTGATTGATTTTACTTATTGTTACGAATTAAGCTATTTAATGATTTTAATAAATATTGGTTAAATATGCAGCAAACTGCTCCTTAACTTCTATTTCGGATGTGTGTTTTTTTGTTTGTTTTTTTGGCTTGCTAGCTGAAGGGATCCAAGTGCGAGTTTGATCAAGGTTTTAGGTTTCCTTTTCCTTTTTAAAAAAATAAATAAATAATGGAAAGCCATTGAGATGATGTTCTTTAAAAAGGATATTCAGTCGTGAATTATGCCTTGTACTCATTACATTTCTTCATCTGTATTTGGTTAGGTAGAATATATAATTAATTGAGACATGTAGTAGTTCAGTACTTTCTTAACAATTTCCAATCAGGGTTCAAAGTAAATCTACACTTTCATTCTTCTGGCTGATAAATGTCTGCATTAACATCATGAGATTTTATAAAAATGCCAACCTTGTCAGTATATACAAAGTGGAGGTGTTGAATGATTTATTGATCTTGTGAAGGCATCAGATTGACTTTATTATTATTTGTAAAAACATATTAACAATAAAATAAGCAAAGCAAAATAAGTACATCACTGTTTCTGTGGGATAAGTGTTCTGTTTGCCCATTTAAAGTTAGGCTTAATTGATGAGGAGTGTAAAGGGTCAATTTCCGTCTGTCCGTTATTTTGGCCCAGACCAACAAAAATTTACCAGGTCTAGAGATTTGTCTTTCATGTTACTACAATTCAATAATATACAATGCTAATGTTAATGACATACACAAACTTTATGTACAATGGATTTTTATGTTACAATCCAACGCTATTAGTGTTAGAATTTATTTATTTATTCAGAGAAATAAATATTCACAAAAACATTATGTATAGTAAATATATTGAAAATTGAACATTAAAGATATACCTATATCTAAAACTTAAACCTGATTTAGCTAAAAAAAATCAACTTAATGTACAACCCATACTGCTCAGCAGTTTTCTCTGACAATTGCTCATTTTTCTGTCAATTTAACTTCAGAAACATTTCCACGTGGAGAATAGGGATAAAATTGTCCAAACGTTCATCTATTGTTCAGTATGACTTTATTCATTGCCAGTATTTCTATTTTTGCCGCATCCTAAGTCTCACCCTGGCTAGAAAAGGGTGGTAACCTGTAGATAACCCGTCCCAATTAGCCTAAGTTGCAAAAAGTGGACATTAATAAATAATAATAGTTTTGCCAACTTATAGCAGTCACTGAAGAGAATGACTGTTTGAAAAATGTTTAGGTCTTAAAGTTTAGGTTTTTTGCTTAATACATTTTTTTACAACAAAAAAAATTGTAAAACAAACAAACAAGCTTTAATAATGCCTTGGCTTGACTAGCTGAATTTTGGAAAAATAGTAATAAATCATTACTTTGTTAATAATAATTGCAAATGTAATGACTATTTTTGGTATAAAAGTCATCTTTCCAATCAGTATAGTGTTATAAAATTGCACATACATTCAGTGAAAATTGCTGGAATACCAAATAAGGATGATCATTTATATTTAATATCTCAATTTAAAGGCAATTTTTTTTTCTAAATTAATGAATTTTTGAGGTAAAGATAAGTATAGTAATATAAGTATATGTGTAGATATGTATTAGCAGATTTCCATTAAGGGGAATCAGCTATTGAGGTTGTACTCCTGATATGATTTTCGAGAAATTGATTCAAATGACCGTCGATCCTACCCAGGAGATGACAAAACTGAGGCCAGTTTAAAATTTTATATATATATGGACCAGTGGGAGAGGGGATTTTCAAAACTTCTAAATATCTCTGTTACAATACGTTGGATTGAAAAGTTGTATTGAACCAATCTTATTAGAAATTAAATGTACTATGTATATTGTTATATAAATTTTTCCTCTATCTTGAATATTAACCGGAATCTTTGCATTTTTCAGTTTTCAGTGTTCAGCAAACCTCCACTTCTGCTCATGTTACATACACAGCACTCTGTTATATGATAAACCACATTATTCAAAGCTCAAATACCAAATATTGTTTTCAAGAGACCTTTATTATACAAGATACATGCAAATATAATCCGGTGATTCCCCCTGTTTTAAGTTGTTGGGCTATTAAAATTTCATTGATTGGGATAAAAATGATTCTGATTCATTATAAATTACAGTACTAGATATAAATTTCAATAAAATTAATATGTTATATTCTGATATATTTCAGTAATTGTTTTTCTTTCCGGTAAGAAGTTGGCAGTACTGTTTGCTTGCATTTCAGATGGTTTCCGTAGGGAGGTTTTATATCATCGTTTTTATTTATTCACTTAATATTCACGGTAGTGTTGTGTTACCAGTATGTATATTTAACTACTGTTAAGCCTCACGAGGGAAATCTGCTTAGTTTACACTGCCCCTGCATGACGGACTTTTTTTTTAAATGTAGATGGAACCTTAGGCTTTAATAAGTAACTATTTGGTGTTATCCAAGCCACTCTTTAGTATTCGCCTGAGTTTGAAGGTCAATTCTACTTGTGCAGTTAGGAATTAACTAGAAAGTAAATGAATAAATCCTTAGCCTATAATTTATGGAAAAGAAGAGGAAAAGGATGAACTGGTTATTAAAAATGTACTCCTCTCTTAAGGATATCAGCTCTTGGGGTTGTACTCATGAAACCATTTTCAAAACATTTCCATTTTTCCTACCTAGAAGAATGAGGCCTGTTCAAAATGATATATATATATATATATATATATAATTATATCAGGCTAATGGAAAATTATTAGTTATATGTGGCTGGTCCTAATATACTCTGAGGCACTTGTTCTTTTAGAAGAGAAAATATTACCATTTGCTCATATTAGAGACAAATTCATGTTGATGTAGAACCACTCAGAGCTCGAACTGTGGATGAGTACTATGAGGAGGTTGAACCCCATCAATATAGGGTTCCTGTTAAAATTCCCAGTCTCCTCAATATGCTTTCGAACCTGTTTAATTGTTGATTGATGCAAACCAATCCTTCTGGCAATCTCACACTGCCTGTATAGTGTAATGCTTCCTAGAGCATCATGGACATTTCAATTTTTCCTAAAGTGCAACCAGGAGAATTTAAAGTGACAAATATTGTCTGTAGAAGACAACCAAATTGAGAAACAATGCTAAAGAAAGCTTCTGGCACTAACTAAAATATTGTAGTGACTTACAGAATAATAAGAGATATGAAGTTGAACAATTGGTTATTAGTGTTCTTAGTGGATTATGGTAAGCCCCTGAACTCCACAGGTCTTACATTAAAATATTATAGATTATAAGTGTTTTGTTAATGAAGTAAAATTGAAATTGAGAGATACACTTTATATAAAGTAAAAAAGAATGCTTCAAGTAAATTCAAAGTAATTATGATATATTATCTAATTATGTAAAATAATTTACTAGTTACCATCTTAAAATCATTAGAATTAATATATATTTTACATTTTTTTTTTCAGAGAAAGTGGCCAGAAGAAGGGTGGGATGATGCCACTATTGAGCTGTTCCTTAATGACTTGGCCCAAATGGACAGTAATAACTTTCCAGAAAATAGTGGTGTTGGTGAGAGAGAAGCCAGATTTGCATCAGGTGATTTCTTAAATAAAATATGCTTTGTTGGCAATGATATTTTAGATCATTATTCCCTCATTTTGATTTTGTTTGTTTAATTACTTCTTTCCCTGTAAGAAGGAAATTTAACAGTGGATGTGATTGACTGGTGACGGATTTATGCGGAACGTCTAAATCAGCACCTATTTTGTCCACATACATTCTAAACATTGGAATATAATTATAGCAAATCAAAGGGAGGGCATGTCGTTGCATGTGTGTGTGTGTGTGTGTGTTTCATAAATTTCATAAGACCAGAGGTCATTAACCAGGAACATTAGTTAGTATCTAAGTTCATACATAAATACAAGGCTGTTCACTTTCTGATAAAAATTATTCACTTTAAATGCTTGAATTTGTTTCTGCACTTTTATTCATTAACTCTCTCACTAAATCAAATGAAATTATCTGAAAACAATAAGATAAATTATACTCAGTTTAATTATTTAAAACAATATTAAATGTTCAAGAAAATGTTTTTCATTCCATTTAAAATGAGAGCTATTAGCGCTGAGCCCATAGCGTACTTGATTAATATTAACCTGACATTTCAATTCACCTTATGTCATTTGTATATTTTTTATGCCCGAAGAAGTTTAGAATATTTTACTCTCCAATTCAAATATGTTCAATAGTTAGGTAATGGTTAGAGTGCAGACATTATAATCCATGTAATGTAAGGTGCATGGTATATAGCTATTTTAGTGTCAATTTATTATTGGTATTAAGTAGAACTTATTTCCATGTATATTGTGGCTACATAGTCTTGGAAAACAAATTACAGTAGTTCAAACATGTGTACTGCACAATGTAATTTCATTAATTTGAGTGAGTATTCAGTTAAAACTATTAGCATTCATTAATATAGTTTAATTGGACTACTAACATATTTTGAGGTCTTCAAACATGGCCTACAGACTCGAAACAAAAAATATTCTTATCCCAATGTTAACATTTTTACAGGAATTTTTCATTCATATTGATGTTATCTGCAATTTTCTTTGATTTGACCGGAAATGAAATAAATTAACAAGTAATACATATTTGAATCAGAAAAAAAAAAATATGTTCTTGTTGGAAATAAACTAGATTAAAAAGTAATATCCCTTTCTAGCTGTTGAACTTACAGGCCTCTGAACTGTTAGGGGTGTTGCCCAATTGCTTTTTTTATACCAATCCCCAAGAACTGATCCTCTATTCCTCATCGAGGCCTTCTACTTTCAATGGTTTATGTTCTATAAACTAATGCTCATTTTGGTTTTCATTAACCATTCAGGTACCCCCCCCCCAAAAAAAAAACAAACAAAATAAAACTAAATCAAATAAATAATGTACTGTATTCTTTTTCAGGGCTTGTAGCTAGGCGACATTATCGACTTGGTCACGGAATTGGAAGATCTGGTGACATTGGTGAAGTACAACCAAAGGCTGCTGGATCTAGCCTTTTGACAAAATTGGCCAATGCACTATTATTAGACACAATAAGATTTATGGGTACCTAATATATTCAGTTTTCTAATTTTTAAGATATTAACTTATGTTCAGATATGCCAGAACTTCATGGCCTCCAATGGCTCTAGGGTAGTGGACAAAAATAAAGATAAGGCATGACTTGATGTAAAGGATCAGTTTATGAAAAATACAAGTGTTTTTAGACTGTGATATTTTTAAAATAACATATGCCCTTACATATTTTTCAAAGCCAAAATATTTCAAAGTCTAGTCAAATTTAAACATTGTCATAAAACTATTATCAAATTTAGCACATTAATGATGGAGCTCTTTTTGACATCCAATATTTTTGATTATTCTCAACTCAAGGGCTCTTTCTATTTGGAAATATTTTTTTTTTAACAACTCCCAAAAAAATTGTAAGCTCCATCTAAAAATATATTTTCTTGACTCCAGCAATGTTTAATATGGTCAATATGTTAATTGTAGTAATTCTAAACTGTTTCTAAATAATTAATGTATAACTACATAAATAAATAAATAAATAATCCATAACAAATTATGTGTTATCAGCTCTTTGGTGAATGCAATTTTCATGATTATTGGTAAATAAACGATAGATAATGATGACTGAGGGATAATGATATCAAATAAGGCGGCCCTGTTGAATTTGATAGTGAATCAATTTATAATTCTAATTACTACTTCTTAATAATCACCCCAAATTATTAATTCTTAATGATAGTTGGTATGTAGTAATCATTAATGATAATTGCTAACTATTAACTTCATCATGACAACTGAGCTTCTGAGAATTAATCAAAAGCTCTTACCAGTAAAATGATACATTTTTTCCAGGCATCGATTACTCATTAAAATCACATTGCATTAAAACAACTCTAATAAGTCTAATAGAACCAATAAATATAATTATTTAGTAGAGCCAAACCTAGAATTTTTACCTTTGGTGATAAAAGTCAATTAAACAGCCTAAAACTATAGATGATTGGTTTTTGCTTAATAGTCTTTTCATATAGAAAATTCTATATTTGAAGCAACATGTAATTTTGCAGTGAAAGGAAACCTATGAGGAGTATAAAATTCAAACATGTAGTGATTTGGCTAATCCATTTGAATCAAAATCTACTTTTGGTAATACTCGTATGCACAACTCTAATCACTTTATTGTCCTTATTAACTCTACTGATTTTGCATTCTATGATTCCATATCAGAACCATTATTACATTAATCCAAATTTTGTTGCTCCAAGATGATGGGAATAACAGTAGAGTTCCTCTGAAGAAGATGGGTCGATAGTTGGGAAAAGGAAAATGAAGTTTTTATAAACTAATAGTTATCACTTCTTCGACAGACTGTATGAATAATTGTTACTAATGTGTCAGTGGTGATGAGGGGTGACTAACAGAAGACTTTATCACTGTCATATATCAGCAAAATTGGGATGAATGTAAAATTGCTATCATTGAGGCATCATACATTTTTAGAAATAAATATGATTTAAACAGTGGTATATTTTAATCTTAAGTCCATCTCCCCTCAGTCCCAAATCTACTTTTTGTACTAGCAAATGAAATAAAAATTCTTTTTTTTTTCTTTTCTATTAGACCGAATGCTAATTCTCTTGGCAATACCAAGAAATGTTATTTTTCTGAATTTTGACCGACTTCAGACATGCTATCTTCTTGTACCAAATCTATTTTTTATCCATTTACATTCCATAGAAAGAATAAGAAAATAAAGGATCAAAATTGTTACATATAAATAAGTTTTCTAAACCTAAAATTATAAAATCAAGAGTTATGTAAAAACAATGATAAAAAATAAAAAGTGGAAAAGTGTTGTAAACATGACTAGTTGTGTTATATTTTATTTTTAATTTGTATTATGGACCAAATATTATTTTGTTATGTGTTCATTGATATTTTGTTTTCATTATTTTCTTTCTCTCTTTCTGGTTTATTTGGTATTGCATGTGTGCAATTATGACCCCACTGTAACTGAAGCTGACAAATGTTGGTCATATAAATTCCTTTTTTTAAAAATGCATTACTTATTTATAGTACGATGACCATAAAACATTATTTATTTTTAGGTGTTAAAAATTCAGCTGGTTGCTTCTTAGTCCCAATGGCTACTGGAATGAGCCTGGTATTATGTATGCTTACTATTAAGCAAGACAGGCCTGGAGCAAAGTTTGTCCTATGGTCTCGCATTGACCAGAAATCTTGTTTCAAAAGCATACTAACTGCGGGTGAGTGATTTATATTTATGATTATTAGTTTTCATAAAAAAATTTAAATAAACTTCATACGGTTTGCGTTAAACTTCATATAGTCTTCGTTAAACTTACAAACAGCAATATTACTAACTGTTTCAATAATAACTTTGCCACTGGAATATGATTTTGGATCCAGCAACCATGTCAAAACATTGCAACTTTCATTACTGTTTTAGGTTTAGACACCCAAATGTTTAACTGTTTGAAGTAGTACTTGAATGTTTAACTCATGAAACTAATCCCTTTCTTATTATTTGAAGTGTCACTTCACAAACACTTCACATCTTACCAAATGCTATGGAACTTTAGCATTTCAAAAATAACATTTAGTAATTTCTCTCCATTTTAGACTTTGTATAACTTATTCTAAGTCTTTAGAGCTCCATTCAAGCAAAATAAATACAAATTAGAAAAAAAACTATTTTTTTTTAAATTCTATAGTAATGTTATGCAATAATTCAAGTAATTAATTTTGTAAGTGAATTAAATTCCTAAAAAATAAATAGTATTCATTATATTATAGTTAAGTGACTTATTTTATTTATTTATGTGCTTTTTTCTTTTTCCTTCTAGGTTTACAGCCTATAATTGTTGAACCAGTTCTCAGTGGGGATGAATTAAGGACAGATATACACGGCATGGAAACTCAGATTACTACCTTAGGATCAAATAATATAGTGTGTGTCCTATCTACTACAAGTTGTTTTGCTCCTAGAGCTTCTGACTCTTTGGAACACATAGCATCCCTCTGCAGCAGGCATAATATTCCTCATTTAGTAAACAATGCCTATGGACTACAGAGTGCACGACTAATGCATTTAATACAAGAAGCTGCCAAGTAAGTTTTCTTGCAATATTTAGCTTTCCATAATTGATAAGTTCATTATAAATTCATGAACTATAAAAAACATGTACATACTTCCCTGAAAATAGTTTATTTTTATTTTTCTTTGCCTCCCCCATCCCAGGCCTTTCATTCATATTGGGGAGATGGCCATGCATCTTGATTTCAGTCATTGCCTTCATTGGCCTTCAATGCTATCTTTGAGCTTCTTTTCGTTATTCTGTCTCAGACTGGGTATCTGCTCTCCTCAGACTTCCTTAAGAGCCTCAGTTCAAAGCATTATAGAGGATAGTAGTCATTTTCTACATAGACATAAATAATCAAACCATTTTAGATTAGGATTAGAATTAATATGATTTGGACAACAACTAGGTTATTATGCCCTTTATAGTAGTATAATGCTGTTTACAACTCCCTGTTTTACTCTATGTCTTAAATAATATCAACTAATATATTGTATATACCTCTCTTGCCATATCTTAAAGGTATTAAATTTACTAATTTTCTATACAATTATATCTTTACTAAATCTATAAATACATTTTTATTTATTTATATTTATTTAAAGATGTGTGCTAGTAGCACGAGTTACATTGTACCTATTTACACTTCTTACTACTGGCTTAATATTTTTAACTGCCTTTATATTTGGCCAATAATTAATAATTATTGTACATTTTTTAATACCGGCAATATACTTACTTATCCTATATAATAATAGTAACTACACTTTTTTCGTTATATTATATAAACATATATTTTCTCTCTTACTAGTACATATTTTCGACTGGCATTATAATTAGCCAATATTACAATTAAATGACTAATACAGTGTATGTACTTTTTTCAGGTTTTTTTTTTTTTTTTTGCAAGTAATTAAAATTAATTTATCACACACACTTACTCATACATACACTTGCTGCATTTCTTTTTTTTTTTTTTTTTTTTAGAACCCTCTTCTTTATAGTTTCCCTTATATCCAGAATTTCAAGATCTCGTATTATTTCATACTTGATCTGGTCTTTCCTTGTTCAGTTCTCTCTGCAGACCCCTACATCCATATACTGCTGAAGATTTAATGTTTTCATATTTTTCAAGAGTACTCCAATGGTTAGGTACATCAATGTACGTGCAGTTTGAAGTGTAGACTATCTTCAGAAAGGTAAAAAAGGTTGCTGGTGCAATTCCCAGCATGGGGAATCTTAATTCACATTTTCACTGCCCGAGTGGGCTACTGTTGGTGCTAGTAAGCAGACTTGAACCCAGTTGGGGTATAGCGAATGAGGAGGATCAAATACTTTGACCCCATGGATTCCAACTGCAAACAGATGATTGCTGGTAAAGTTCCTTCTCTGTGTGATACATAAAGTGGTTAGAGCAACTATTGGGACATTCCTGGTCCTCATATTATCTAATTCTTAATCAGAAATTTATTTCTGATATACACCAGAAAAACTTTTATGACAATATCTGTCGATAGATCTAAGCAGTGTAAAAAATTGTATATTTTGTAGAAAATGATATGAAATATCGTTTATACATGTTTTATCATTTGGAATTTAATATAATGTTTATATATTCTAGGGAAGTGGTTTCTTTTTTTGTAAAAACAATGTACTCTAGTTTTGCAAAATAATTAAAATGTGTAAAATCTTCGCTCATTATAGTAATTTTCTTACATATTTGGTTTCAGGAAAGGTAGAGTAGATGCATTTGTCCAGAGCACAGATAAAAACTTACTTGTTCCTGTAGGAGGTGCAATTATTTCCGGTTTTGACAAGGGCCTTTTAGAAAGGATATCTAGAAATTACCCAGGTGATATTTTTTACTAATTTAATGTTTTTTGTTCGAATAATTATAGCAACCTAACCAAATCAATTTAATTATGCTAATCATATTTTTATTCATCAGCTTCTTAGAAAAAGATCCTTAAAAAATTATATGCTTGATTATTTGTTTTTATTTCGTAATTAAATGTTTTAGCATATTAACTTAAAGATTAAATATTTTAAAATGCTTTATCTTTTTACAATTCACTTTCAGTTAACCAAATGTTTTTGTAAATCACATATTTTCTATGATTTTTAAGAATTTATATGTAATTTTGTCATGGTAAGTCTTTAATTTTCAATATGGCATCGCTAGTGTAAGGTTTTCATATCTTTATTCAGATTAAATATCTTAGTTCTATGTTTGAGCTCCTGAAGAGATGTGTTATTGAAATTAACTATGTATTGCTGTTAATGAAATTATTTAATCTGAAAACAAACAATTTTTTTTTCTGTTCCACCCAAAGTATTATATTTCATTTAAATAATTTTTATTTCTATTGAATAGAGTATTAATTTTTATTTGTTTAAAACGCCAAAGAAACCAATTATTTAAACTTTTATTAGTAATACCTCTACTGTTTAAACTTATATTTTTATTTGTTTGCTTTACTCATTATTACTTTCAGGGCGTGCATCTGCTAGTCCTGTCATTGACGTATTCATGACACTACTATCACTAGGAAGTAATGGCTATAAAAACCTAATATACGAGAGGAAAGAAATGTTTAAATATTTGAAAGAGGAGCTTGGGAAAATAGCTGCAAAACACGGCGAACGAATATTAGACACAAGAAACAATCCAATATCCATGGGTAAGCATCATATTAATGCTTTAGAGGCTTAGTATAAATTTAACTCAACATATTTAATTTTATGTAAATGTAAACTTATAAATTAAATCTGCATTTGCCCTTCACAGAAAAAAGGTGAAGAAAAATTAAGTATATTTATCATTAGTTGTATTGTTAGCCATTGGATATAGCAAGCTAGTAGAGGATTGTTGGGTGTCGGCTTAATTCTTCTTATAGAGAATTTTATTGGAAGTGCTTACAGTTTCATTGGTCTCCTATGTCAGAGCTGAATAATGAACAAAACAGAAGAAGTGAGCTAATTTGTGAACGATTGTGAAAAAAAAACAACATAATATTCTCTTTTAAATGTACAATGCCCGTAAAATTCAAAGGCATTATTTTATATGAGAAATGACAGGTGACTATAAAACAGAACAAGGTGGGGGGGATGGATGTAAACACTATATCAGAAAAATAAAAAATAGATATATTGAAGGAATTTGATAAGGTATACACCCGAAACTGTAAGCACTTTCAGCAATTTTCTTCCTCCCTCCCATCATTGGAATCTGGCACTTGTAAAACATTTAGTGATTTTACATACTTATCCACCACTGTACTACTTAAGGAAAAGGCTACTTCAGAAATGCATCTGTCTGAAGTTCCAGAATAAATTAACTTGCTGCTAGTATATATTAGGATTTTTTATTCCCACAATAATAATTGATGGACAATGTTTTCTAGCTCTATTTAAGGAGGTATTAGTAAGGAAAACTTATACGGAAATTTGAGTGCTCCTAGATAAATATCAAAGAAAAATTTGAATGGCTATAATTGTTTTTTTTTTACTTGCTGTACCAATTTATTTGTAATATTATCATAATTGCAGGGATATTTCAAAGACTGTTTCTTCAAATTCACATATCTTTCTTTGCATTAAAAAAAATATATTTTTGTGGTTACTAATTTGAGTTGTTCTCTAAGCATTTCATTGAAGGGCTTTATTTAGCTATGATGCTTTACTTCGCCAACTTCTTTTAAATCCTTTTGTGCTCATATGTCATTTAGCCCATGGAAAAAATGAAAAATGCTTTTACAGGACATAAAAGCATCTGCTGATCTCTGTGACTATATTAGACTTATTGGCATCCTTTATATTGTTGCTCTCTATTACCATTCCTCCCGATTACCTAGCTGATATAAAAGTAGATAAATTGAATTCTCCCAGAACATGTTCTTGATTGGTCTACCTTGATGTGCTCCTATGTACTCGCCTTATTTTTATTTATGTTTATTTCTGATCAAGCATTCCTTGTGGTAACTCCTCTATAAAACCACAAAATTCTGTAGCTTACTCAATATTAAATATTTTGAATGTTTCATAGGTAGCTTTCTACAGATCTGAGCAATCAATTAATTATTAAATAAATAATTTATGCTATTAAGATAACAAAACATCATTTTGTTTTGGTTTCAAATTGATAACTTTATCCAAAACTGAGAAGTTAATTCAAAATTATTAAATACTTCTCAGTTTTAAAGTTACAGTAATTGTTTTCAAATTAAAACAACATAATGTCTAGTATATGTAGAATAAAAACGGGAAATTTGACTGAAATTAAATAAGTTGTTTTGAAGGAATTTTATATTGTAAAAAGTTCTAAGTTGCGGAGTTAATTAAGGATTTCAATACATTACTGACTTCCCTTACTAATATTTTGTGCAAGCAGGTCATTAGATAGAGAAGCATTCTGTATTAATTCTAATATTAGAAGATTTGATATGAAATGTAACTGTTAATGTAAATTTCCTAAACATTAATTTTTTTAAAAAGTGGATTTTAGTGTTATAATTATTTCTAGCATTAAAATTTTGATTTGTTTTCTCTTATTTCAAATAATTTTAAATTTCAGCTATGACCTTAACGTCTCTCAACTCGGCTGGAGATTGCAAAAGAGTAACGCTGCTGGGTTCTATGTTGTTTTTACGGGATGTTTCAGGCACACGTTGTATCACTGGTATAGAACATAAAGATGTTGCATCATATCAGTTTGAAGGTGAGAGACATTCCTTTTTAATAATATATATGCATTTCACTCATAACTGCAGTAGCCTTTAGCAATCCTTCTAAGCTAAGACTCATCAACATAAGAAATCATGCATGACATGTACTTAATGTATAGTACATATATTTATTTACATATATATATTTATCATTTAGGAATTGAAGACTACTATTTTCAAATCCGTTGGTAGAGGCTGTCATTATTGGCTGATCTTCGAGTACATATGACATGAGCTTTCGATGTGAGGGCAACATTTTCAAACCTGCCCATAGTTTTAGTTCAAAAGCAAAACTTTTGACTGGCTTATTAATGGTCTAGGATTGAAAGCTTTTGCCATGTGTATGTGATGATCAGCCAGTAAGGAAAGCCGCTACCAATAATTTTGATAATGGTTATTACATATACCTACAGAATCAACCCACTATTTGAAGTAATTGAAAACTATTTACCAACCAGGATGGCATGGCATTTTCACTGTACATTGAATAATGAAGGAGTTACGTAGTTTAATATTCTTAAAACAACATATAACTCTCTCTTTAATTGGTCTGAATATCCTGCCCTAGGAAATACTTTCTGTCTAAAGACCCATTTAGAGTATCTCGGAGAGTTGAAATTTCCATTGAATTGAAATATGCTCTCAAGTTTTGAACATTAATTAAATTCAGCATTATTAAAGGGCAATTTTTGACACAAATATATTTTACACAAAGTTGGAAATCAGACAGATGTCATTATTCATAATAAACAGAAATCTTATTTATCTGGTTTGTTTAAAGTAAGCTATTACTTGTTAGAAATATGTAAATCTAATATAAAATAAAAATCTATGATATAGATCTTTAAATAATTAACAGTTCATTATTATTATTTTGAAGTCTCTGAATGTTAATAGAAGGACTATGACTTTATTGTTAAAGTCTAAAAATAATTATTTTAATCCATCATTCAATATCCAAGACATATCATATACTTAACATTACATTTTTTTTCAAATGATTATTTTAGGAAATTATATTGGCCATTGTTTCCTAATTAATGTCAGCATGTGTAAAGAATAGTTGTTACTGTTCCTAGTGCATAACTTCATGCATAACCCATGATCTGCATCTAAATTTTTCTTATAGTAATAGGGTAAATTCTATATATTTATAAAAAAAACAGTGCTTTATAGTAAAGAGTGTTCTCAGGTATCTTATTTGTTTAGTATTTTAATGAAAAACCGAAACTGAAGATATACAGGTATATTAATGGGAAATCATTTCATTTCGCTTGATCTGCTGTTGATATTGTACAAGTAGCAATACTAAAGTAGAATGAAACAGAGCTAGTTAAAGATAAGCCCTAAGATATCAAAATAAACTTAAGGAGACTGTCTCTTTGACAAAAGCTTAGAAAATATGATGTTGGCTTGTTGCATAGAGCAGGAGTGAAGTTGTGGAACACCTAATGGATTTCAGTGGGTAAATTGGGTCTGATGAGACTAGATTCCTTCAGTACTTTGTGGTTGCAACTGCAAGGCATAGATCTTGATGTGATAGTACTAGTTACTAAACATACAGAAATTGAAATCAAATATTTGTTTTGTTTCTTTTTTAATTTTGTTATTTATAGAAAATATATAATCATATTGATATCCTACTATTATGACAGTAGTGAAAATTGGGGTAATTTTTTTTTATATAATGTTGCAGGCTGGGGTGCACATCATAGCAATGCTCCTTGTCCCTACATAACTGCTGCTGCTGGTATAGGCATGAAGAAATCAGATGTAGACTTGTTTGTTCACCGATTAGATAAGGTATTAGCCAAATTAAAAATTAGATCAGGACCATTGACCCCGACTTCAGTCGAAGAGCTAGGTTCTAGTGGGCGTAGATCAACGGGCCGAGTTGTTAATGGTGAATCTAGTGAACAGGGAAGTAGTGCCGGAACATCCCTGGCCAGTAGCAAAGACAGTTTGCGAAAGTGATCCTATACGAAATGTGTTCCAAGCCAAATTAATGGCATCAAGACTTGTGAATAATGCCCATTGTTTAATAAATTGTATAGATTTACTAGTCTAGAATTGTTTATTACATATTAAAGCAATTTATTATTTCGTTGCTGTTATTTTTATAAGCTATTGAGTAAGCTTTGTTGCTAATTAACTTTTACTAGTTCTTTAAAAATAAACTATTCATTCCATTTTTTAAATTATGGTTTTTGTGTGATTTTAGTCTATTTTTTAAATTTTACTTTACTTTTCTTTAGAAAGACTGTTCGTATTGTGTTAATATTTATCACTAGCTCTAATAAGCCACTCAAATTATTTAGAGCTCTAATATTTATTGTCTTTGTGTTGTTGTTGTTTTTATTAATTTTATAATATTATTTATAAAGTGCAGTCCTTTTCTTTGTTTCAATTGTATTAATGCATAGCTTCAATTCCATTTTTATTAAAAAAATAATATTTTCACTTTTAAAAGTGTTCATGCCAATCAGATTGTGATTTTTAAACAATCTCCAGTTTAATAAACCAAAAAAAAAAACAAAAAAAAAACAATGTATTCCTATAGGAATAAACTTAACTATTTTATACACAGTAATTGAAGCCTGTATAGTGAGACATTAAAATATATGTATCTTCAAATACGAAGGATTCATAGGAAAATACTTCATTATGATTGATTATTGAGTACATGTTTCTATGGAAACAGTTTTTGTTACCGATTACAAATATTATTTCTTGAACTAATTGTAGTTAAGTCATTTTTCCTATGGATAACCTTGTATTTGCATGCGTATATGTGTGCACTTTTGTGTGAATGAGAAAGTCAGTATGCTTGCAAGTGTACATGTGTTTGTGCATTGAGTACAAATGCAGTTACATAAGTTACATGGTAGATGTTTATTACTTTTTCAGAACCTCATTGATTTGAACTTTGTTAATGTGCTTAGCATTGCAGGAATAAGTAGCAACAGATTACCTCAACTTAATAACTACACATTTCCATTTGTTAGTTTGTTAAGTATAGAGTAAAGTTTTGTACAATTGAAAAAGAAAATTATATTATAAAATTTATAGCCCACATAGTTGTTTAAAAACTACCATTCCTTGTTTTTATAAAAATATGCAATAATAAATTGTTATTAGCACATGCTTCTTAACCAATTCTTGTTCAGCATTTGAAAATTCAATATATAAACTGTGACCCTTATAGAACTAAATTGAATTAAATGATTCCCATTTGCTCAAAATGATTGACATCGTCACAAATGTTTCATGTTTGATTTCTAAAGTGTAACATTACAGTCAATGCTCCACATTTGGATTGTTTTTGTTAAATTGAAATAAGAATATGCAAACCCCTAGAATTATTCATTTAAGAAACAAGTCACAAACTAATCTTTTCTAAAGATTAAATGTAGCCTCCAGATTTAGAAAAAAATTATTTTTGTTTTGTTATTTCGAGTTCATTCAGCTTCAAAATCAGCCAGTCACTGTTTATGAATGTAGTAGGCTCTCTGTTATTTGGATCAATGCATTAGCAAAGTTATAAAAAATTTGGATCTCTAAGATTTTTAATTTTAATTTTAAAAATTTATGATTCATTTGTTTATTAAAAGGGTGAATTTATTTGACTCTCAACAGCCATCAATATATAAAATTTAAAAAAAAAAATAGTTTCCTTTTTTAAATTTTGAGTTTCATTCATAAGTAGCCAACTCACAAATAAATAATGTCATGAGTTTCAAATGAAATAATTTAACATGAAGTGCAACCCAACATTTTTTAAATTTAATTCAATAGGTGAATGAATTCATGCGGGTGCCCTTTAATCGTGTCAGGTTTTTCCTTTAATCACACAATTAAATTATTTGAACTTCACACTTATTCAAGTCTTTCTTTTCTGGGGATTAGGAGCGAAAATATGAAAGGTAAGAAATATCTTGAGGCGAACTTGCACAATATGAGATGGTACACCTAATTGTTATTTCAGTTTTCATATTTTTACTCCTGATAAGAGGATGTGGGATGAAAAGGGTTTGAAGAATAAGAAAATGCCAGGTATTATAACACTATATTTGATAGTACTAGATGAAAGAATACTGGCAACAAAGAGGAGAGGCTGGAATGTGTAATAGGATACATAATTCAGATAGCTTGGTATAATAGAGATCATAGTTGATCAGTAGATAAGAGAGAGTCTACAATAATCATATGTAAAAATCATTGTATTACTTGGTCAAAAGTAATTTTTCCAATGTATGTATAATAATACTAATATGTATAAATGTTAAAATTAGTGAATCAGATTATCAGGATAAACTAGTTGAGATGTTGTCTACTGTCATCAATTATTCCATTATTTGCACCCTTTTCCATAGACACATTTATTCTTTATACCTTGTTGTTAATATACTTGCACTCATTTTTTTACAATTAAGTAATATATCATTTTAATGCATTAATTATGTATTCAAGCTAGCCAGTGTCACTTAATCAATTTGGATGAACTGATAACTAAATAGAAGTCTACCGTCCACAAACCTTCAATATATTGAAAATATTTCAAGTCAGATTAAGTCGTATAAATAAAAGCTACAAGATACTCTGCTTTTGAGGTCGAGGGGAATGGGAACAATATATAATATACATTCCTTTATTTTATATGTCTAGATAAATAATATTATTGTACGGGTATGTCACCCACCTCTCACCTCAAACATTCCCTTTTCTCAATAATTCCATTCATGTATTCCTGCTTCATTTATGAAACTCTTTTCAATAATTTAATTTTTGTATTTACATTATTAAAAGCACTATTAATAATTACTTTTAAGAGCATCATGGACTTCAGATCTAAAAGGATCAGATTAATGAGGTTCTTGTTTGTTTTTTTACTTGTGTCAGTGAATAACAAGATTTTCTTTTTAATTGTTTTTTATTTATGCTTACAATGTAAGCATGTTATGTGATTTATAAAATACTCAATTAGTCACAAAATAAAAGCTGAAAGCTGTTTTATTTTTCTATATTTTAATGTTTTGAATTTATTTTGTAGACACTTAAAATCAAATTAATGTGAATATTAAGATATTGGTACTAGTCCTAGATCATTTGTACAGTTCCTTTTCTTTATTTTATTTCTATATGTTGAAATAAATACATTTGTTGAAGTTAAATACGCTATTATTTTTTCCCCCCTGCCTGTACTACATAACTCTAACCATGACTTTTTGATAAATAATCTGCTAGTTGAAAAGGGTGTTGTAGCATTGACTAT
Organism: Riptortus pedestris; assembly: GCA_019009955.1. Taxonomy (NCBI): domain Eukaryota; kingdom Metazoa; phylum Arthropoda; class Insecta; order Hemiptera; family Alydidae; genus Riptortus; species Riptortus pedestris. Next base: position 5,078,677 of record CM032233.1, read on the forward strand.
ATCGTACCATTTCAATCTTATTTATTGTGATTTTACTAGGCTTCATTGGAATTTTCCTTGGTAAATAAAACTATCACTTGAAATATTCTTTAACCAATAATGAATATTAAATGATTTCAGTAAATCGTTCTACAGGTCCATTTATTCAAAAAAAAAAAAAAGAAATATAACGAATACATTAAAAAATGTATTTGACTTTCACAACACTTTTTTAAGAAATGGATCCTGAGATATTGGGCCTAAGAGGATGCCATTAACATCAACCAGAAATTAAAAGTTTATTTAACAATTGTTTAATGTTTAAAAAATAATCAAATTTCTGTGTTATAAAAACTAGTTTTTGATATTTAACTATCATTCTTGACTACTACATTCAATTCCTAACAAAATCAGCTGAAAAATAGGCTGACCTTGTTTTATACATATAAATAACAATCCTTATTAACCACCCAAATTCATCAGACATGTTGCCCTTCTTGCTTGAAAAAAGGTATTCCGTAAATGAACAAAGATTTTGTTATAATAACTTTATTTTTAAGCAATATAAATATTTGAATTTAAATAAATTAATGATATCAAAAAAATAAATAACATTTTGTTTAGAAGATGACAGTATCTTAAATAAATACATTTACAAAAATTAATGCGCTTAGCTGTACTGTACATTTGAATTGGAACAATAAAACTAAGATTTCATGGTACTAATTATATATATACTTGTATACATGTAGGAGTGAACTTTTGGATCAAGTGTATTTTACGTATTAAGTCTACTATGATTCCTCAGCAACATCTGATAGAACTTCAGTTATTACATTTGATGATTCTTTTTCAGGGGGATTTTCAAGGGAATCAGGAGATTGTGGTTCCTCTATTAGAGGTTCGGATTCATTTTCTTTTTGTGCATCACACGTTCCTAAATCTGTCACATCTTCTATGACATTCTGGATCTCATTTGATTCTGAATGCCTTAGACTGGTTTCATTCTCTTCTCCTTTTGGTTCATCTTTTGCTTCAGGTTTTTCAGAAATAGTTTCACTGAAAGTTGAAGTCTCAGCTGGTGTTGTTTCTGTATCTGCTGCTTCAGGAGCAGGAGCAGGTGTAGTTTCAATTATTTCTTCTGGAGCTTGCTTTAAATCGGATTGTGAGGAGTGTTCGGGAATGTTTTCCGTTTGTTCTTTTTCTGCATCAATTGTGGTGTCACTTGCTTCAGCTAAATCTGTGTTGTCAAGCCTTGCTTCTTGAAGAATTTCTGTACTTTCTGACTGATCTAACTGAGGCTGAGTTTCCTCAGTAGCCACTTCCTCTACTTTCTCAGGAAGACTTTCGGGCGGTTGGGTATCAGGCTCATCTATTTTATCTGGAACTGTTATATCAGGGTTTTCCTGAGAATCAACTGGTACAGTTTCTTCAGTAGTGATTTCAGCTTTTGTTTCTTCCTGAGCAGAAACTGTTTCAGTTATAGGTGTTTCTTCGGTTATTGGTTCAGCTTGTGAGGGCTGGCTTTCATTTGCAGACGGTGATTCCACTAATGATGCTATTTGTTCCTGCTCTTGGTCAGCTATTTCTGATTTGGTAGCTTCTGGTTCCTTTGGTTCAATTTCTATTTGTTCAACTTTTGCTGGTTCGACATCTGGTTCCAAGTCTTTTGCAGGTATTGGTGTTTCTTCTAATTTACTATTCTCTACTGGAGTTTCTTCACTAGGTGTTATTTCTTCAGATTTAAGTTTTATTTCCTCTGCCGGAGGTGGTACTGAATCAGAAACGGATGGAGTTTTACTCAAAATACTTTTCTTCGGCTTCTTTTCTTTCTTTTCAGGTTTTGGGGGTTCTACTGGTTTCTCAGCTTCGACTTCAGCTTCTTTGTTTTCAATGAGACTCGAAGTATCAGGTTCAGTATTTCGTGAAATGTTTTCTGAATTTAGTAAGTTTTCATCCTTATGGACTTCCGGAACTGCTGTTTGAGTTTCATACTTTGGTTGTTCTTTTTTAATTTCTTCCTTTGGTTCTTCTTTTGTATATTCATCTTTGCGTGTTTTGGTTACAGATGATGGTTTAGTTGTTTCTCTCAGGAGGGGTATTGAAGTGCTACTTCTTTGATATGCCTTTTGTGCTGGTCTATCTCGAATCTTTTCAGTTATGAGGTCATCTACTGATTTGGTATTCTGGGCATTCTTTTTTCTTTCTTCTGAAAGCTGAAAAGAAAAATAATAGTAATTAAATCAGAGTCTACAAATGATGTATAATGTGCTATTCCAGGGTTTTTATTACATTAAAATTTGTTTTTCTTGACTTATGAATGGATTAAAATGCACTTAGTCCAACACATAGTACCATAAACAGGAGCATAAGACTACTTTTCCAAAAAGTTTGAAATGAAGAAAATCACTCCCCGAGAAAGAATTTAATACTCTCTATTAATATAATATTTTAGTCATGGAACAAAAACCATTGTACTGCTTGAAGATGTTCAACTGTAAGAAAAAAGTGGGAAGTTGCCTCAAAATAGGCCTACCATGGATATGAATAGAATTTAATTTTAGGTAGAGGTGGAATTGTCTGTTTTGAGGACCCAATCACTTCATATTTACACTGCTCTGTTGATTGTTGAATTTATTTTACTGCATTTTTCAAACAGGTAAATTCAATTTTTTTTATCACAAGAATAAATATTAATCTTGATGTGTGATGGAAACAATTTTTCGACAAGTCTGGGAAGGTTAAGGAAGTAAGTTGTTCTGGAGACAGAGGTAATAATCCCTATTCAGCAAAAAACTAACTAGTGGGCTGGCAGGTGGAAGTCATCGACTGTAGGATTCAAAATAGTCTAATCACCTCCTCTCTAATAAGCCCTTTATTAAAGACAGAATACTTTTGGGACAACCTCAACTTAAATAAAAGAAAATAGTGCTTGGATGAGTTCTGGAAGTGTCCCATATCTGGCAGTCAAAAAGCCCAAATTAAACTCAAGTAAGAAAATTAAACTCATTATCATCACAAGTAAGTTTAATATTTATATACTCACCGCAATTAGGTGCATCTTTTCTAAGTTTGTTAAACCATTCTTTTCTGGAGGCTTAATTCTAAGTAAGTAAGAAGCAAATCCTGGAAAAAAGAAATTTGTAAGTAATAAATAAAATAAGAAAAATTAATCTTTTTAACATTTCAAAATATAACATGCTCACTCATCAAGACCAATCCATAGACATAAGACAATAAGTGCAGATAGTATGTACTCTAAACTATTTCCTAATCATATAGAAATTACCATTTAAGACTTCTATTATACACGATTGATATGGGCTGAAAGTCAATAAAAATTTACTTTATTTGTTTGACTAGTTTCACGTCGTTTCAGAAAAAAAGAGGTGAATAAAAAACTGTAATATGGCATCAAATATTTTTTAGTTTAATTTATTAAAAAAGAAAAACTTTTTTTTTTTAATTTTGAGTTGTTAAATTCTGTTCATTCAATATACTGATTGTATTTCTTTAGAAATTGTGTAATCTTATGTTCTATTGTTTTATTCTCTTATTTTGAGTATCGCTTTAACCAGCTAATGAGACCTACCATAATAGCTGTATCTTCAGTCTTTGTCTAGCAATTCTAAAAGAAAGTTGCATATGACCACATAGTAGGCTAATGTATGTTGATACAATTATGCTCCTGATGAGATGTTAAATGAATGAAAAACTACATTCTATATAAACAATTTCCGCAAGGTCATTTTTCAAATCAATTACCTTACAGTCTGGTAGTGAACAGTTTTCGAAATATGTAATCAGATTGTTGTGCCAACGATTAAGTTATTCTATTAAAAATTGATTTATACTCTTAACAGTTGATCTGATGTAGTCAGAGCTGTTACCAACAGGGAAAACGAATTCATCTCATATATTTTATTTTCAAAAATGGATATAAAAAAATATGATTTTTTTTTTGCTTTAATCTTATAATTAACTCATTTGATTTGTTGTCAATAGCCATTGGGGAGACGAATCCTCAGCAAATATTCCTACAGCACTCTTTTTTCGAGTCACCTGGTGATAGAAATTTGATAGAGCTGTGCTTTGAGTAAACTAATTCTTTATACCCATGGTTGATTATCAGTTGCCTTCATGACCAGCAAGCCCAAAACATTAATATGAAACTCGCCCCATAGTCACACTTTTGGATTGCATATGTAATCCAGTGTTAAAGAGTGACATAATTTATTCAGCCTTAATAAAATTTCATCAAGCATTGTGACTGTTTTTGAAGATTTTCTTTCAGATATTTTTTTATAATCTCTAAATGGCCTTCTTGTTTGGTAATATTAGATATTCACTGTAGTGATAATGAGCTTCCAACATTGATTTTCAATTGAACTACAGTTTAATATTATACACCCAACTTTAGTTCTCTGGGTCTTCGAAATTAAAAAATAATGTTATTGTATTACATATATATACCTTAAAGCATACAATCTGTTGCTGCATTTTGTTTTTTGGTTGTAGTAATAATATTTCTTTCTGATACCATTAATTTTTTTTTTATCAGGTACAAAGTTATGATAAAAAGTATTCGAAATTAATGTGGTTGAGGGAAGGAAAGTATTTGAAGAAAAAAGGGTCCCCTGTAGAGAATCTTAGGGTAAAAAATTAATAGAGGCAAACAAAAGTTTTTAGAAAACAAATTACTCATTTCAATTTTATATTCTTCATAAAAAATAATAAATCAATTATTAAATAAACAACAAGATAAGTTATGTTTTAATGTTTAAATTCCTTGCTTTTAATTATGTTGATGTTTGGATTTTATATTATAAAATATTTTCTATATATTGGACTCATTCTCAGTATGTCATTAATTGCTTATTAATTAAGAATTAATATTAATTATTAAGAATATATTGAAGCCTTTTTTAAAAAAATAAATTCACTATATCGGATGTAATATTTTACTATGTGTTTATGAATTAATAAATTCAATTAAATCAATTTTTAGTGCAAACATTATTGAGCATGATATAAAATTCTGGAAAACCTGAACCTTTACTCTAATTAAAAAAGTGTTAACATTTTCTTAGGATTTCCTGGCATTAACAATATAACTACGCCAGACAATTTATTTAGGATTTAATTACTTTAAATAAGAATTTTATTTGAGAAAATTTATTGGCTAAATAAGAATTAAATGGTCGAATAAAGGCTGATCTAATCCCTAGCATAGTCAATGATAATAACCATTATTTTTTAATTTGATTTTTCTAATTGTAAAAATATAATTACAAGAGAAATAAAAAAAAAATTTACCAAAGACATTTTATTCTGGAAACATAAATATAAAAGAAGGCCATCAATTTATTCAAACAAACAAAAAATGCTAAAAGAAACACATTCCACAAATCAAAAATATGAGAATATCCTTTTCAAAACGTTTTGAATATTTATTATTGATATATGAAATATGTAAATGGATATGTGTTGATCATTCAGCATATAAATATTAATTTTCTGAAAAAAAGAGAAAACATCTCAATATTTTCATATATTTATTTGAACAAGTTTCAAAAAGCAAAAGTTGATAGAACTTGTTAAAAATCAATAAATGCTCAATGTTATAATCAACTGTCAAAACAATAAAACTCCCAAAAAAAAAATAAAAATTCAAAAACTTAGTTTAAAAAAAAGGAAAAAAATAAAATAGAAGCATTTAGGAGCGTATGATTGTGTGTATTTACAAGAGTAAATTGTTTTATTTATCAAAATAGAAAAAGGATAGTCAGCTCATGTTTGTGGAATTTAGCTGGACTTGTTACTGAAGGAGTTCATTTGCTGAAAGATTTGGGCACATTCAATCACATTTTTTAGAGCTATGAATTAAAAGTGTTTATCAACATATATTACTTATTTTGTTTTAAATATGAATAACATTCTAAGAGAAAGATTATATGATTTATTTTTTGCATTCAAACTGCTGGACCACATTCTTAGGATCCCAAAAAGAAGCATGATCTCAATTCAATTGGTCATACTTGTAAAAAATAAACTCATAAGTGAATTAAGCCTCCCACATTATTCAAATAAGCTTGTAAGAACAACCAGGATGACTTTAATCCTAGAAATGTGAATGTAGGACATGTTCTGTGTCCTACCTTCTTGGTATTCTTTCTATTCTAATTCTAGTGCTAATGATTGGAAACTGGAATATGTTATGCAATAGTTTTCCTCAACTCATATTTTACCCAAAACCGTTCAGCAAATAAAAAGACTTTTGAATCCAGATCCTTATTTGCAGAGTGATTATCCTCTTTGGATTTTGAAGTCCCAATGACCAACTGCATCCAATCTGATATATTTTATTTTCCTTACAACCTTCGAACCGCTTAGCATTATGCACACCTCAAATATTTTATGCACTGTTTTAAATGCAGCACATTTGCTACTTTTTACGGGTGGGTTTTAAGTAATCTCTTGTAATAAATTAACTTTACAAAGCATTGCTTATAAGGTTAATTGTAATAAATAGTTTTAAAAGCGGCATTATATATACAACAGCAATATCAAATATTTAGGTTTGCAGCTGCTTATGTTGTTTTACTTTCTTTATTTTTATAAAGTAATTATATAGTAAAACTTAAAGGCATAAATGACTTGTTGTATAGAACTCAAAACATGCTGTACTCAAGCACCATTAACTGTGACATCCAGACACAGAACAGGACAGAAAACTTTGACTGCAAGTGTGGACGAAGATTATAAGACATTCTTTTTTTGAGCAAACTTATTTCACCTGGTTAAGCAATTTTAAAGTTTTATTTTGGCTAATTAACAAGTTCCTTCCCCTCAGTTGGCGCTTTCGCTTTCAATCCACGTCGATATCCTAGAAAAAATCTTCTTTGAGTTCATGATTAACATAAGGACATAATATACCTGTTGATGTATTATCATAATAAAACAATAAATTACAAAGGATTCTATACAATAGAACAAGTAAAAAGATATAATTGTGGCTAGTTTTCCTGTTGTAATTATTTTATCTTTTTATGTTACTTTAATGGTCAAACATTATATAAATTTGATGAATGTATAGTTTCAATGCTAAATCTAAAAGAATAAAAAAAAAATTCTTTAAAATATGTGTTCTTCCAAAAGCTTGACTTGTTATTCAAAATTCTAAAACTTCTGTTCATTACAAATATAATAATACCCTATTCATGTTGTTTTGATAACTTTTCTCATTTGTTTTCTCTTCCTCACGTTGAGAATAAACTTTGATTTATGTATTTTAAGCCAATGATTTAAAAGAAACAAGTGGAATCTCATTAAATCACTTCCATTCTGGTCCAACTGATGCTATCCTCTTCCAAGTAAGTCTTCCATAAGAATTGTCATGATCCTCTGTTTCCATTTCTTAGATCTCTTTCCTTCAATCTAATCCATGTCTGTTTCATTTTAAATCTTTCCTTGAGAAGTTGTCTTCTTTAAATCTTTATTTATTTTCTCTGACTGGGTACAACCAATGATTACTACTATGTTTTCTAAGTAATCCTTCAATGTATGACACTCACCATTTCCTATAACTCTTAAGGGGATGTAAATGAAAAATGTATAAAAGTAATGGGTTTTAATGTAGCTAGATGATAAACACTATAAGTCTTAGCACTAACATATTTTAGCACGTTAATCGTTGGGCTGTTATCCCCGATTGAGCCCATTGAAACTCATTGATCCATTGTCCATTTGATAAAACATATGGCTTGTGCATACACACATATAAAACAAAAATATAAATTTACAATAGTTAAGCTTAAGTATTAACTTAAATACTGACATACTAATAGGAAGACTATACATTATTGGTAACATATATTAACTAAGGTTAAATAGAGAGCCTAAAACAGCCCTTTCTAAGCGGTAGGTAATATCAATGTGAGTGCTATTGAATCAAAAGTTAACATCAAAACTATTTGTACACTAAATAAATGAACATTTTCTTGAGAATCAGAGTGGCACATTATTGAAGTTAAATTGATTACCCTTCAGGCGTTCAATGTGTTAAATGGCTCATGCCTGTGGGACATTCTAGTATCTATTATATTTGTTGTGCTCAAGGCATGCATATATCATGTTTGTTCCACACAGCTCATGACAAATTATAGGTCAAATGAGATATTTATTTTATGTGGCATTGTATGTTAATCACTAGTGCCTTCAATTATATTAAATCGATGATGGCCTTGGTAGTTTTTCCCTTATAAGTCAAACCAGCAATAAGAGAAGGAGTGTAGTGGATCATCAATCTTTGCATTGCAATTGTTAATTCGTAATCCTTTTGCATGGAGAGTGTTATTTCCTGAAAATAAATAGAGTTCAGGTATTTAATTGAGTAACTGACAAGTACCAACCTGTTGGGAGGGACATGGCATCTACATAGGCCCTATTGTAATTGTTATTATAATAGGATCTTGTTCTAATTTCGTCTCCAATATCTCGATATTCGTCCGAAAACAGGTGCTTTCTCCTAGGATATCCACGGCCACCAGCATAAGACACGCAAGCTAAATGCCCTCTACCTGCAAACAAAATAAAACAATATTATAAAAAAGAGAAGATTACAATGTGAAAGGTTCTTAGTTTCAAATAGAACTCTCAATCAAATTTCACACTAAAACTTTTATCCATATAAGAAAATATTTTACAAATAGTTAATGCAGAATTTAAAGTTATTCATTATCTGCTTTATTCTTTGGAGGATAACATTTCTAAATTGATCAAAAGTACTTTTCTCAAGAATTCAATCATCTTAACATGTTCCTTAAAACTAAACATAATTAATATTCCTTTCAAATCCATTTATAAGCCTACTAAATTTTTATTAATTTTTTCATATTTGTAAGTCGTATATATACAAATGGTTTCAATTCTCATACTATATTTTTGTTTAATACATTTTTTTTTCTATTGGTTGTAGAGACAATTGAATGATTTGATGATGAGTTTTAGAAATGTGGTTTTGTAGAAAATTGATGAAAATCAGATTGTATCAATAAGTATGAATAGGACGATTTGAAAGAAAAAAAGTCTTGTAGCTCTATTAAATTTAAAGCACAAATAAATAAATAGAGCCCATCAGAACACTGAACTTTGGATTATTCAGTAATGGAATGGAGTTTATGGATAGTATGAGAAGTGACAATCGAACGAAGGTTTGACATACAAATTTCTGCTAGCTATGGGGCCATCATTGTCTTTGCCTCCCATGAATACTTCAACGGATGTATTAATGCTGAGAAACTTACTCAAGTTTGCTTTAGTCTCTGATTATATGAGATACTGTCAAATAATAAATATATTTCTCACCTATTGCCCTTGATGATGGCTCGCTGTAGTAAGACATGCTGAGAATATCATCGACCATTGAGTTATGACCGAGAGGGGATATCCTCTTCTCGGTATAATTTCCACTGTATCTGTTCAGGAAACAAATGCATAAAGAAATATATTATAATCACTTTATTGGAAGATGATGGGCGGGAGGGATGAAGGAAGTGGGTTGGATAAAGTAGAAGTGAGATAGAGTTAATTACACAGATATTTCAATTAGAAAATGTATTATTATTCATAAACTATCTAAAGCAACTGAAAAGTAAAAAACTACATAGGATCTGTTCCTTATCGTTGGCTAGCCTGAATATAACAATCATTTTTGAAAAAGGCTCCATTTTAGTCCCAGAACACAACAAATTTTCTAATTTCTCAGACTAAGTAACATGAAGAGATAATCTCAGATGTAATAATAATAATCGCCTAGCGCATTAGGTAAAGATTCTTAGTCCTTAAATGATCCAAGAAAACTGTTAGTTGTATCAAATTCGTTTTTATTCAGTAGAAGACCATTTTATAATGTTCAATTAAATGTTTGATACATTTCTATCAATTCTATATCTGACATATTTCTGGAAATAAATTATTATTATTAATATTATAAAGTACTCACGGGAGGAGTTGGAATGGAGTTGATGTACGAGGATGTGGTACAGATGTATAAATTCGTTTCATCAATTTGTCCGTTTCTGCTCTTATTAATCTAGTTTCATCGTCGAAATCCTGCAATAACATTATATTTTAATAAGATTAAATTATAGTGTTGAGTCATGTTTTAGGAATATTTTTAATGAAAATGAGACATTTTTTGCTTTGCCTTAGCAGATTTCCCTATAAATCATATTTCATGACGTGATTTACGAAAAAATATCTTCAAATGTCCATCGATCCTACCTAGAAGATGAGGTCCTTTTAAGCTAATATATAGTACTATTTTTGTTTAATAATTATTAAACTTCATATATTAAATGGTTTCCTATAAAGCTAAAGACCAAATTTGTTAATAGCTCCTTTAAAGATGCGTGGAAGATATAGATATGGCAAAAATACATTAGATTGTAAAGCTAATTGTGAGGAATGGGAATTATAATTCAATATATTTACCTTACATAAACTTGCAAATTAAAGTTCGGTTGAGTTTAACTTTAATTTTTTTTGTTTTTTTTTCTTCATTTCATTTATTAATTTTATTTGTAATTATCTTACTTATTGTAATATTTTATTTTATTATTATTATTATTTTATTTGATTAGAGGGTTGATTAACACACACACACCCACACACACACACACACACACACACACACACACACACACACATATATATATATATATATATATATATATATATATATATATATATATATATATATATATATATATATATATATTGTAAAATAAAAATGTATTTAAACATAATCATACATGTAATATGCCATGTGGCAATGGAAAATGTATTCAAATAAATAACTCCTCATAGGGTTACTATGAGGAGAAAAAGAAAAAGAAGAAGAAAAAAAAAGAGGCGTGGAAAGTAAAAGATTCAAAATTTCTCCGTTATTATAGTTTACATTGAGTCGTATAAAGGCTATATAAGCAATCTTGCTACTAATTTAATATTCTAGAATTGGTTTTCTATACGTCTTATTCTCTCTCGATCTAAAATATTAACAAATGTTTGTATTTTTTGTTTGTCATTAAAAAATTAAATAAACTCTTCTATCTGAAGGATTGAGAATTTGTGTAGCCGACACCCAACCATTCAGTCAAATTGCTTAAACTAAATCATCATGGCCATTGCACACTATGCAGACATTACAATGTACAGATAAGGCCATCTTTGCAGCTATGGCACGCTGTGTAATGTGGGAAATCTGCTTCTGTAAAGCAACTCATGGGTGAAGGACTTTTGTTTCACAAGCAATATTGTTTGGCACATACATGTTGAGGTCATTATTTTTGACACCTTACAAAGTGCACGACAGGAGTATCTCAAATTTCTGTTGTATTTAAACCTTATTGCTCTCTTTTGCAATTTAAATATTAAAATATGATTTTAGGAATTGGCCTCACTATTGTTGGTAGTCAAGACAAGGTGAGTCGCCTGCTGCAACAAGGGGCAAACAGTCTCGTGTGAAACTCCTTGCTTGCAGATAGTCAGCGAGTTGTAGAACGCCCTTAGCCGAAGCGTTCCTGACAAGTGGGGTTTTTGCAGACTCGCCGTATTTTTAACTCCCGAAACAGTCCGACGAGAGGTGTTTTGACGAATTCGATTATATCAGTGTATGAGTAATACTGTACGCTACATAAAGGCACCCCTTTTGACGGTTTTATTGACTAGTGGGGTTTTTACTAGCATCCCTTCAATTCAATTATCCGTAAAGAATTTAATTGACACAGTATTAGAAACTCGTTTATAGAAAAGCAGAACAAGAAAAAAAGTACGTCCTGCAGGGGCTGCGTAAACTAAGCAGATTTCCCATGTGAAGTTTAACAATAGATAAATCTACATACCGGTGACTCAACACAGCTGTGAATATTAAGTGAATAAATACAAACGATAATAAGAAACCTCCTGACGAAAAGCAACTGAAATTTAAACAAACAGTTCTGACAACTTCTTACCGGAAAGAAAAACAATTACTGTAATATATCTGATTATTACGTATTAATATGCTTGAAAACTATTTACTATATTTAGTACTGTAATTTATAATAAATCAGAATAGTTTTTAACTCAATCAATCAAATTTAAGTAGTCCAAAAACTTAAGAAGGGGAGGGGGGTCTCCAGAACATATTTGCATGTATCTCGTATAATAAAACAATATTTGGTATTTAAGCTTTCAATTATGTGGTTTATTACATAACCGCGTATTGTTTATTTAACATGAGTAGAAGTAGGGGTTTGCTGGAGGCTGAAAACTGAGAAAACGAAAATATCTCGGTTAATATTCAAGATAGAGAATACATGTACATAACACTATTTATAGTGCATTTAATTTTCTATAAGATTGGTTCTGTTCAATTTTTCAATCCGACGTATAGTAACGGAGATATTTCGCATTTTCAAAAGTCTTCCCCTCTAAACCCCCCCCCTCTCACTGGTCCGATTTCAGCCATTAACGAGCTTGATCTTCCTTTTTACATAAAACGATAAAATATGGAGTTTGACATGTGAAGAAATTTTTCAAAAATCGCGTCATGAGTACGACCTCAATAGCTGATTTCCCTTAAGGGAAATCTGCTAAAACTATTTGACGTATCCTATTATGTTCTGATAACATTTACTGGAAATAAACACATTTCATTTCAAGTTACATGCACGTCTAGCGACTCCTAGTAACTGCTGCTCTCCTCTCCTTGGCATTATTTGAGTGACAAACAAACCTCTCATTTGATTTTAAATTAAGTTTCGTAAATGTAAATTATACATTGTAATCATACTTACTACAAGTGGACGAGAATTGAGGTAGTCCTCCAGCGGGGCATAAGCTAGGTGCGGCCTGGGTCTGTGGTAGATCCTGTCCAACTCACCAATCAGCACTGACGATCTGATGGTCGGCTTCACTCTCCAAGAGCTTATTCCTACTCGAGGCACCTGCAAACCATTATCAGCCTCTTGTAATATGACTCCCAAGACATGTGATACAATCAAATAAAACCATGCATCCAACTCTCGAAGTTGATAGGCCCTTTGTAACATGGCCATGGCACCAGGAAACAATCCCAACCCGACATCTAGGCTAACGTAGCTTTGCCACACGGGAAAAAGTTTTCCTTGTTTGCCGAAAGAAAAAAATCCATCACCCAGGGGCTGCGTAAACTAAGTAGATTTCCCACGTGAAGTTTTACAATAGAGAAATCTGCATACTGCTAACACTTAACACCACCGCGAGTAAATACAAACGGTAGTAACAAATTTTTCAGTTAATTTTAATAAACTCCCAACGGAAACGGCATCTAAATTGTTAACAAATAGGTCAGCCAACCACTCAGAGATGGACATATTCATCACCGGAAAGAAAAACAATTACTGATATATATCTGAATATAACACATTAACATTATTGCACACTATTTACGATATCTAATACTGCAATTTATAATGAATCAGAATTTTTTGTATTTTAGTAACTCAAATTTTAGTACTCCAAGTACTAAAGAAGGTGGGGGGGGGGTGAACAGAACGTATTTGCATATATCTCACACAGGTTATACGAGCCTAAACCAATTTCACGAGAGCCAAACAGTTACGGAAACGGCGGAACTAATCTGGAATATTACGACGAGACCTGACTAAAGCCGATCTCATCTGACGCGAGTTATCCACACACACACACACACACACACACACACACACACACACACACACACACACACACACACACACACACACACACACACTAAATAAAATGCAAATATCCCGGTTAATATTCAAGGTAGCAATATTTATAGCACATTTAATTTGCAATAAGATTGGTTCTATATAATTTTCGATCCGACGTACAATAACGGAGATATGAAGAACTTTAGAAAATCCCCCTCTAAACCCTCCCCCCCTCCCACTGGTCCGATTTCATCCATTAACGAACTTGATCTTTAGTTTTATATAAAACGTTTAAATATCGAGTTTGATAACGATCTAACAAAAATTACGACCTCTAGAGCGTTAACAGACAAATATATATATATATATATATATATATATATATATATATATATAATTTTGAATGGACCTCACTTTTGTCATCTCCTGGGTAGGATCGATGGACATTTGAAGAAATATTTCGAAAAACGCGTCATGAGTACGGCCTCAATAGCTGATTTCCCTTAAGGGAAATATTCTTAAAGTAAATTCCCCAGTTAACAGGTTAACATTGAAATAAACTACCTGCGAATTCGTCTGAAAGTCAGTGTTTCATTTATTGGGTATGTAAAATCCCTTTCTAGGGAGTTTTGTTATATTTATGGGATTAAACTGGATTTTGGAGTTCCGAAACATTAGCAGATTTCACTTTAGGGAAATCTGCTTTTGAAGTAGTACTCATGACGCGATTTTCGAAACATTTCCTCAAATGTCCATCGACCCTACCCAGGAGTTGACGAAAATGAGGTCCGTTTCAAACTATATATATATATATATCTATATATATATATATATATATGTGTGTGTGTGTGTGTGTGTGTGTGTGTGTGTTTGTGTGTGTGTGTGTGTGTGTGTGTGTGTGTGTGTGTGTGTTTGTGTTTGTGTGTTTGTGTGAGTGTGTGTGTTAACGCTGTAGCGGTCGCAATTTTTGTTTGATCGTTACCAAACTTGATATTTAAACATTTTTACGTAAAACTATACATCATTCAGTTCATTAATAGATAAAAGAAAAATATGTGTTATTATTGACTTATTATCATACTCTTGAAAATTTTTGTAATAATAAAATGTGGCATTATGTAATTGAAATAATCAGGCGTATGTACAGCATTACCAGTGTTAATGGAAACTAAATAGATATTTATTCAAATATTTGTCCTCATGGAAGCAATCAATTCTGTTGCCATTTATTAAATTAAATCATGAAGCTATTAAATGTTAAATGAAAGTTCATCATGATGAATTAATATCACTTAAAGCTTTCACACATTTTACAATGATATATTTTTGTTAGAATGATCACTGTATCATTTCACTCCAGAGCAAGAAAATGGAAAAACTTCAAAAAACAAAAAACAAATCGTAAATTAACTATAGTTATTACTCACAAACATCAATAACATTTGGACTTAATATTTACAGTATGAAGTTTAAAATTATTTTCCTATTTATTAATTGTTAAGTATTATATTTTTGTCGTATTACTTCTAAATACGACAAATGAATCTAAGCAGATTACCCACGGGAAGGTATAGAATAGATAAATATACATACTGGAAACATCACCGCGAATATTAAGTGAATAAATACAAACGGTAATGAGAAATCTTTCAGTTAGAAGTTAATAACTCTACAACGGAAAGCGTCTGAATTGTAAACAAACAGGCCAGCCAACCTGAATTCTAGACCGGAAATAAAAACCATTAATGAAATATATCTTAATATAACATATTAATTTTATTGAAAACTATTTACTATAGCTAGTGCTGTAATTTGTAATGAATCAGAATAATTTTAATCTCAATTGCTTAAATTTTAGTAATCTGAGATCAAAAAGTCCGTCACGCAGGAGCTGCGTAAACTAAGCAGATTTCCCTCGCGAAGTTTAGTAATAGATAAATCTACATATTGGTAACAACACCAACGTGAATATTAAATGAATAAGTAAAAACGGAAATAAGAAATGTTTCAGTAAATTTCAATAAACTGCCGACGGGAAGCATTTGAAATGTAAATAAACAGGTCTTCCAGGCTCACATCGGAAATAAAATCAATTACTGAAATATATCTGAATATAACATATTACTTTTATTGAAAAATATTTACTATACTATAAATAGTACTACCTAATATTAATAACGAGCCACAATAATTGTTATTTCAATGAATAAAAGTTTAGTAGTCGAAGACCTTAAGACGGGGGGGGGATATTTGCATGTATCTCGTATAATAAAGGTCTCTTGAATACAATATTTGGTATTTAAGCTTCGAATAATGTGGTTTATTATATAATAGAGTATTGTTTATGTAACATGAGTAGAAGTGGGGGTTTGCTGAAGGCTGAAAACTGAAAAACGCAAATATCTCGGTTAATATTCAAGATAGAGAATAAATGTACATAACAATAATTATAGTAAATTTAATTTGCAATAAGTTTGGTTCTATACAATTTTTCCTTAGTAGGAATAGTAACGGGGATATTTCGAAAATCCTCCTCCCTAAACCTCCCCTCCCACTGGTCCGATTTCAGCCATTAACGAACTTGATCTTTCTTTTTACATAAAACGACTAAATACCCAGATTTGTAAAGATTAAACAATAATTGAGACCGCTAGAGCGGTAAAAGACAAATATATATATATATATATATATATATATATATATATATATATATATATATATATATAGATATATACATACACACACACACACAGTTTTGACCGGACCTCATTTTCGTCATCTCCTAGGTAGGATCGATGGGCATTTGAAGAAAGATTTCGAAAATCGCGTCATGAGTACGACCTCAATAGCTGATTTCCCCCAAAGGAAATCTGCTAAAAGAAGGGGTCAACAGAACGTATTTGCAGATATCTCACAAAGTAAAAGTTCAATGAAAACAATATTCCTTATTTAACCTTGTAATGAAGAGGTTCATGATCTAAGAGCTTATTATTAAAATAACATGAGTAGGAGTGGGATTTACTGAAAGTGGAAAACTATAAAATCCAAATATCTCGGTTAATATTCATGATACAGAGAATATACATAGAATAATATTTATAGAACATTTAATTTTCAATAAGATTGGCTCTATACAATTTTTCGATCCGACGCACACTGGAGCGAGTGATAGGGTAAGCCGGACATTCATTAATATCTCCGTTTCTACTGGTCCTAGAATATTGATTCTGGTGTCATTTTAAAGCACATCCAATACTCTATTGAACTACCTCATCAGCAATTTTTTAAGCAATTTTGCCAGATGCGATATAACGGTAGGATGAATTTTAAATGTGTACATACAGATTATGTATCGCTTACTAAGTAGAGAATTGTGATTTGTAGACACATAATATCAACATATGTTTTATAAATTTTTATTTTTTTAATAAATTGAAGTTCACAAACGCAATAATAAAATAGTAAACAAAAATATATATAGAATAAAAATTAAAAAAAAAAATCTACGCATTTAATTTAATACTGAGAATTTGTAAGCTGGAAGAATATCTAATATTTCAAATGTTTTTATTTTTTCAATTAGAAGTTCTTTTACTTCCGAAGATATTGTTCCTAAGCGATCGCTATCGTTGTTAAGTGTTGGCCTTAAATGTGATATTAAAGGGTCTGAATTAATTAACAAATTATTCAGGATATCTCTGTTGGTAGCCGTCCTAAAAATATTTAGAAAAGAAAAACACGTATTTAACTATTTCTTCGAACGTGAATGGCGGCGTCAATTGCGTAGAGGAGGAGGCGTTTTACACCGTAAGTAGTTGGGAAAGGTCCGCGGGAGGTATAATACGTCTTCCGCACCGAAAGTGTTAACACTAAAAGTAAAATATTTAATGAATAGGCAAGTTTAGGCAAGATCTGACGACGTTGTAAATAAGACAATATACTCCTAAAAGAATGCCAAGTGGTATTTTTTCAAGCCAATACAAGCGATTTGCGAATTCAATTAATTAAAATTATTTTCAGCTCGATGTAAAAAAAAAAAAATTAGAGGATTTTAAAAACCTTTTGTGCCTGTTTTTGATTTGTTATAATACCCTTAATGTGTACTGGAAGCAACAATAATTTATAAAATGAAATAAGAGTTCACGACGAATTTAATAAGCCAAGGCTTTTTTTAACATAGCAATTATAACCAGGCATTATGTAAAAACCATTGCAATAATATGGCTAAAAATCAATCTGCTCAATTGAAAAGGATTTATGTGGTACTAACAATACAATCAAAATCCCAAATTAAAACTTTTCTTTTTCCCCCAATGTCCAACATTACTGAAGGATCGCTCCAGTGTGCGTCGTATAGTAACGGAGATATTTCGAATTTTCAAAATTCCTCCCTCTTAACCCCCCCCCCCTCCCACTAGAGCGGTAACAGGCATATATATAGATAGGTAGATATAGATCCACACACACACACATGTATATATATATATATATATATATATATATATATATACAATTTTGAACGGACCTCATTTTCATCATCTAGTAGGTAGGATCGATGGACATTTGAAGGCATTTTTCAAAAATCACGTCATGAGTACGACCTCAATAGCTGATTTCCCTTAAGGGAAATCTGCTAAAAAGTAATTACTATTCATTACTTAACTAATTATAAATATCAGTTTATAAGGCCTAGCTCACGCTTAAACCAAGATTTTCCACATGCCGGAATAAAGAACTTGTGATCTCCTCTCACCGCACATTCCCATTTTCTAGGGAAAAGGTCCGTCACGCAGGGGCTGCGTTAACTAAGCACATTTCCCTCATGCGCCACATATTTGCATTTATCTCAAAAATTAAAAGTTCAATGAGACCAATACTTGATATTTAAACCTAGAATAAAGTAGGTCTTGATATAATAGATTATTCTTAATATGACATGAGTAGGAGGGGGTGATTACTGAAAGCTGAAAACTAAAAAAAGTCCGTAAACTAAGCAGATTTCCCGCGTGAAGTTTTACAATAGAGAAATCTGCCCAAAAACAAGTGTAGTAAGTAGTAAGGGATCACTAAACTTATACACGAGGGACGAATAGTTACGAAAACGGCCGCCAGAGCTCTCTTCGGAAAGTACCAAACAGCTCACTCCTGCCGACCAATGCAGAATACAAATGCAAATATCTCGGTTAATATTCAAGATACAGAATAAATGTATAGAACAATAGTTATAGCAAATTTAATTTGCAATAAGATTAATTCTATACAATTTTTCGATTCGACGCTTAATAACGGAGATATTTTGAATTTTCCACAAATCCCCCCTCTAAACCCCCCCTCCCACTGGTCCGATTTCAGCCATTAACGAACTTGATCTTTCTTTTTACATAAAACGATTAAATTCCGAGTTTGGTAACGATCAAACAAAAATTGCGACCGCTAGAGCGTTAACAGACAAATATATATATATGTATATATATAATTTTGAACGGACCTCATTTTCGTCATCTCCTGGGTAGGATCGATGGACATTTGAAGAAATTTTTCGAAACTCGCGTCATGAGTACGACCTCAATAGCTGATTTCCCTTAAGGGAAATCTGCTAAAATCCACGTATATCGGTTAATATTCATGTTTGAGAAAATATTTATATAACAACATTTATAGGCAACTGAATTTGCAATAATATTTCTATTATCCACTTTTTCGATCAAACTAATAATAGTGAAGATATTTCGAATTTTCAAAATTCCTTCCCTCTAAACCCCAAGAACGTTTATATAGAAATTTTGATCCGACTCATATTTGAACGGAAATATTGCAAATGTACGAAATTCCACCATCTAAACCCACTCGAAATCACTCAGTCAATTGACAAGTTAATAATATCTACAACAGAAAGCGTCTGAATTATAAACAAACAGGACAGCCAACTTTGCAGCGCTGAATAGATAGAATTTTCCGACAGAACTATAGATCGGAAATATGAACAATTAATGAAATATATCTGAATATAACATATTAATTTTATTCAAAACTATTTACTATACCTAATGGGGTAATTTGAAATGAATCAGAATAATTTGTATCGCAATTACTAAGATTTTAGTAATACAAGAACAAAAGAAGGGGGGGGGGTCAACAGAACGTATTTGTTTGTACCTCGTAGAATAAAGTTTTGTTGAAAAAAATATTTGGTATTTAACCTTGTAATGAAGAGGTTCATGATATAACTGCTAATTGTTAATATGACACTAGTAGGAGTGGGGGTTTACTGAACTATTGAAAGTTCAATTATTTAATATTATTTACATTTGAAGAAATCATAAGTACAACCTCAATAGCTAATTTCCCCCAAGGGAAATCTGCTAAATTCCAGGAAAATATGGGAGTTATAATTCTGGTAACCGGTTTAACGGTAGGAGGTATGTGGTGGGTTGCAGGATGCAGGATGTAATTTCTCCAGTTTCTAAATTAAAATAGCTTGCAGTGTTTTAAAGGCCGCAGTCTTCTTTTAGAGTCAATTTACGCTCAGGTTAGTATAAATAGACATTTTAGTTCTCTTATGGAAAGGCGAAGTTTGCGACGAATTGAGGATTCTGTGCACCTAAATAAAATATAAGAATCCAAATATATACATGATCTACATAATTTTCCTGGACATAGTTTCGTTCTGTCACGCAGGGGCTGCGTAAACTAAGCAGATTTCCCACGTGAAGTTTTACAATAGAGAAATCTGCCTACTAATAACAGTAGTAGTAAGGAGTCTCTAAACCAATTTCACGAGAGCAGAACAGTTACGGAAACGGCCGAAATAGTTTTCGTGCGGAAAATCCCGAATAGAACCGGCATCAGCCGATCTCATCTCTCCCGTTATCCGCCCACGCATAATAAAAATGCAAATATCTCGGTTAATATTCAAGATATAGAATTAATGTATATAACAATATTTATAGTAAATGTAATTTGCAGTAAGATTGGTTCTGTACAAGTTTTCGATCCGACGTATAGTAACGGAGATATTTCGAAATTCCCCCCTTTTAACCCCCCCCCCCTCCGACTGGTCCGATTTCAGCCATTAACGAACTTGATCTTTCTTTTTACATAAAACGACTAAATATCGAGTTTGGTACCCGATTAAAAAATAATTGCGACCGCTTGAGAGGCAACACACAAATATATATACATATTATCTCATTCTCGTCATTTCCTACGTAGGATCGGTGGACTTTGATGAAAAATTTCGAAAATCGCCCCCTCACTCACGACCTCAATAGCTAATTTCCCGTCGGGGAAATCTGCTAATATAGGTTCAATTTTATAAGTCAGGTTATTCGATCATAGTGCATTCAGTATTAAATCCGAAAGAGAAGTTGGTACAGATGCCTTTAATGAGCGTAAATGGCATTATGTTAAAATAAGAAATCAAGTACAAAATCATTTACCATCAACGGTCGCCATCTCTCTGCTAAAGAACAGTACTCCATCGACATTAAAATCAATATATTTATACCCGATAACAGAGGAAGAATTAATCAAAACAGCTCTGTCGCTAAAAAATAAAACATCACTTGATCATTTGTTCTCTATTTAACAAATTCATTAAGGGTACTATCTCAAATATTGCAACACCCTTAACTGACATTTTTAATAAATGCATTATTGAAGGAAGTTTCCCGGAACTTCTGAAACAAGCTAGAGTAAAGCCTCATTTTTTTTTTTAAAAAAAGGGATAAACAGTTAGCTGAAAATTACAGACCTATATACGTCCTACCGCTATTCTCGAAAATTTTCGAAAAAAGTATCATTAACTAATGGAACATCTCAGAAAGCATGATGTTCTCGTACCTGGACAATATGGTTTCCGCGAAAACATGTCTATTACTGTGGAAACATGATTTTCTGGAGAATATGAATGAATTATATTCTCCAGAAAATCATCTGGATAGAAATCTGAGTATTATTGGAATATTTGCCGATTCAAAAAAGGCTTTTGATTTAGTAGATGACGAAATACTACTGAATAAGTTAGAATATTATGAAATAAGAGGCATTGCTCATGATCTTTTTCGCCCTTATCTCTGTAACCTTAGGCAGAAAGTTGAAGTTCATAATATAAGAGGATATAAAACTATTTCAGAATGGCAAACAATCGTCAATCATAAACCAACAAAATCTATTCCATATGGGGATATAATGAGTATTATAAAAGTCCGTCACGCAGGGCCTGCGTAAACTAAGCAGATTTCCCACGTGAAGTTTTACAATAGAGAAATCTCCATACTGGTAACACAATACCACCGTGATTAGATAATGAGAAATCTTTCAGTTAATTAAAATAAATTCCCAACTGAAACGGCTTCTGAATTGTAAGAATAATTTATATTTTAATAACTGAAATTTGAGTAGTCCAAGAACTAAAGAAGGGGGGTGGCGGATGAACAGAACGTATTTGCATAAATCTCACAAAGTAACCAAGGTAAGGTAAGGTTAGAA
The DNA here is from genome assembly GCA_019009955.1 of Riptortus pedestris. Taxonomy (NCBI): domain Eukaryota; kingdom Metazoa; phylum Arthropoda; class Insecta; order Hemiptera; family Alydidae; genus Riptortus; species Riptortus pedestris. The sequence goes on from CM032233.1 coordinate 5,100,864, forward strand.
ACGACTGGCAAGGTTAGAAGAAGCTTCCACCTGAGCCGAGAAATGACGAAGATGGCCGACCTAACCCGAACTATACCCGACCACAGACTTCATAAAAATGCAAATATCTCGGTTAATATTCAAGATAGAGAATAAATGTATATAACAATATTTATAGTAAATGTAATTTGCAATAAGATTGGTTCTATACAATTTGTTGATCCGACGTATAGTAACGGAGATATTTTGAATTTTCGAAAATCCTCTCCTCTAAACCCCCCCTCCCACTGGTCCAATTTCAGCCATTAACGAACTTGATTTGTCTTTTAGCATAAAACATTTAAATATCGAGTTTGGTAACGAACAAACAAAAATTTCGACCGCTAGAGCGTTAACAGACAAATATATATATATATATATATATATATATATATATATATATATATATATATATATATATAATTTTGTACGGACCTCATTTTCGTGCTCTCCTGGGTAGGATCGATGGACATTTGAAGAAAATTTTCAAAAATCGCGTCATGACTACGACCTCAATAGCTAATTTCCCTTAAGGGATATCTGCTAAAATTGAAATTGTGTACTACGTGTGTCAACTTAACCAAGCTCTTTACCACAATTAATAGTAAAACAGGATATCGAAATTATATTGGAAATGGGATTTTTGCCTAGTCAAATAATAATTATTCATATGATGCAATATGAAATATCTAATTATTATTTTGTGAATTCTTAAGTGATACGTATTCTGAGTTATAGTGAATAGCTTTGTCCATACATGACGTCGCTGCTTTTGGTCTCAGACTTGATTTGCTGCTCGAAACTGAATAGGAAAATGAGAGCTTCATAAATGCCAATTTGATCGAGAGACACCCTACTTGATGAGATTAGAGTTGGGGTTAACCGCTCAACTGCTGGGTTATTAGCGCTCTCTATTAGTAATGACTGTAGTAGATGTTATAATGTTGGGTCTTTTCTGGAGTTTGTCCTGTGTAATTTATTTTAGCATTTGTTTGGTTTGACGTGTTTTTATGTTGCTTGGTTCTGATTTAAGTATTTCCTTTTTTTGTGTTAAATACATGTTACTGTAATAAAACAATACCTTCCTTTATAATATAATATTAACATGAACCCTAGATATTAAATGTAATTAAATGTAAAATTACATTTAAATTCCAATTTGGTAAATGTAAGTTTGTTCGAAAAAAAGACTCTTTTAAATAATGTATTGTACCACATTGACCAGGATGCTACAAATATATTTGTTCAAATAGACGTTTATTACTATGATATGTACAATGTTACGTAATTTCCCTCATCTTATCGCCTCTCTTGAAAACAATTTAATTTCCAGTCATGTTGCTTCTGGAAAAAGGATTTGTTAATTAAAAGTACTCGTAGATAACTCCTATAAATGTATTTGAAGTTTACTGTAATATCACTTAAACTGGTGTGGATTTTGGGAGTCCTAGGATGTGGAATCTAAAACGTCAATATCTCGTTCTCTCGGAATGTCTAGTACTTTTTCCTAGGTACTTATCGATTATCGGGAGGCCACCCATTTAAAGACGATTATCAAATCACAACTAAAAGAAAATCACTTTATTATTTAAAATAACACTTCTAGATAGATTTCATAAATGACAAAATGGTTAACAGGAGGCCACTCATTATTTACGGATAAAATATTTACTGTTTCAAAACTGCGTATTGTTATTCTCTGTTATTCCTATCGCTTTAGACTGGCCATACTTGATTAGGTTTTTTTCCATATTTTGCGGCAAGGTTCTCCAATAAAAATCATCTCCTGCGGGGCAAACTTAATGGAAACTGACCGAGAAGGAGATGTTTTTTATTGGAGACCTTTGCCATAAAATATGAAGAATATATAAATAATATTGGGCCCAGAATATGAAGAATTGTTTAGGTTATCTTAGTCATTCTGTTTCATTTGTTATCAGAAAATTAATGATCGTTTATTATTACACCACTTGGCCAGGTACCTTGCAGAGTTGATCTGACGGACGACCGCTTTATGCAGCTACTCACGACGCCATCCAGTTTTGGTCTAACTCTAATTTAAAATTACATTTTGTCATTAAAATAAATTCTAGAAGTGTTATTTTAAATAACAAAGTGTTTTGTAGTTTTTATAATATGATTTAATAATCATGTTTATGGGTGACCTCCCGATAATCGATAAGTACCCTTTCATATAATTGACTGAACTAGTATAGAAAGAGTAGTATGTATAAAAAGAGTTTTTCAGCCGGAAATGCCTCATCTCGAATTACCAAATGGCATTTATATGATTTAACTCGGGTAATAATGGGTTCTCCGATTTGTGACGTGGGTTTCATTCAAAGGGGAAATCAGGAAGAATGACGTTTTTGTGGTAAAATCAGTCCTCCTTATGGGTGGTCCGTTAAATTTTAATGTGCAAACCATGCTGAAACTCCATGCAATAAATTCGAGACCAAAGCAAAATATCCATGCATTAATTGATTAAATTTAGTATCTTACCTAATATTTTCCCAGTGGATGAGAGAAGGCTTGAAGATGGTCATGAGCTGAGGGATAGTAGGAATTTCGGGAAGGAAGGATATAGGAGGCAGGGTAGAAGAAATGGATTTTTGGAACAATCTAAAAACTTGAAAGTATTATTATGCGGAAAAGAAGGGGTTTTATTGCATCTCACGGCATTAAATGGAAACTGTGTAAATAGAACTATGAAATTGAACAAATTAAACTCTAATAGTTAAAACAATAAATATAATATTTGAGCTTTAATAAAGCAAAGAGCATCATACAAAGTAGTGCTTGGATGCATTCGATTCCGTGTTAATTTTTAGCTTTACCTAAAAGAAAAAAAAATAAGTTACTCTAATGACTTGTTAGTGAAAACTATGTTAATAATATTAAACACCCAATATTAAGATTATTTTCTAGCGCTACACACCAGTGTTGGGCAACAATAAATACATTTAGATTCCTATCACAAAAAGTCGTAAAGTAACATAGCCCCTTTTTAATATTTGGAGTGGTTTTAGATCGATGGTTATACAGTTAATTTTTAGTGTAACATTTCCTGGCCTTCGTGGAATTATAAGCCAAGTCGACACAAGGGTGATTGAGTGTATCGACTTACTACTAACGTTCAGTCTCATAAATATTTGAGTAGTTGACTCTCAACCCCCTGCTAGTCAGTTATTAACGGTAACGAATACATTGTGGGGTCTTTATTTTTTGGAAGGGGTATGTCGTTATGAACCAGATAGATTAAGGGACCTATTGTAAGCAATTCTGTATTTGCCCAACACTCCTACACACGTTAAATAGATTTTTTTTAAGTTCTATTAATAATTTTATAGTTATTCAGCGTAAATAAATAGTAGCGATCGACAAGGTTAAAGCGGGGTCTATAATTGTTCTTTAGTCATTTTTAAATTCTGTATGAGTAGTGGCGGTAGGTAGTTCCACCCGGGAGCCTTCCAGAAGTGGTGGAGGAATAGGATGAGTGGTAGGATCCAGGATAGTCTGATGAGCGGGAACTCCTTTCGGTGGAGTAGTTGTAAGCGCCGGGGCCGCCGCCTTGCCTCGACCTAGAGATGGTCTCACTGCTAGAGCTATAGTTCCTACTGGGAGCTCCACTCCCACGCACCGATGACTCGGAACTGTAAGAGTAGGAATACTGCTCCTCTGCCCTCCTGTCCCTATTCGGCGTGTCCAGGACTACGTAATGCCGGGGGCTCTAAAACACAAACCACCCAACATCTAGTCAGTAAAGTGTAATATAAATCATATGAAGCTAATTCCATCTTTCCAGGAGAGGGGTTTGCTATTTTAGAGCCGCTAAAGAGGCACAAATATCAGGTAATAACAAAATCATAATGATGCTCGTAGACTTCCACGCCAATATTACAATCTTGGCCTTGATTTGTGTCTTCATGTTTAGCCAGACATACTTCTAGCTTCCTCAGGGCTCTCTCTGAGACTGAAGAGTTGTGTTGCTATTCAGGTATATGTGTCTGTCCCGTCCTAAGCCATGGGAGGAACCTCACCTTCCAGGTATCTTCAGGTACTTTATGCACCCTTGTGATTTGGTTTCGAATGGAAGACTAAACAAAACATTTTTGGCAAACCAGCCATCACATCAAATTCGATGAAGGGATAGCAACCAAGAAAGAATCGAACAAGAAGCAGAGAGTGAAATGTCCAAAAAACGTCAACAGTGAAAATGGCTGTTGATTGATCGAACCTTTGGAAGGCCATCATTTCTTCTAGAAAGTAGACTACAATGAAGGAAAATGAAATCACAAGGGAAACTGTGAGGGATAAAGTACCCGCAGATAGCTGGATAGGATGGGGGGGGGGGAAGAGCTGGTGCATACATATACCTGAATAGAGACACAACTCTTCAATGGCCACATTCCAACAGCTGATGACTGAACAGAGTCACTCATTTGGCGCTATTCTAGAGAACAAACTTTGATAGGAGGGTTTGATAAAGGCCGTTTTCTTTGTACTCTTTAAAGCACAACAAATATTTTACAGTATTTTTTGGCATTCTCATTTTGGTTTATATTTGTATTATAATATGCACATTCTTCATACTAATGTTTTAGTGTGATTAAATGAGAAAAATTAGTATTTCAATTAGATTATATTTAGAATTGATCCTCAATCCCACCTACTCCATCCAGGGACGGTGGCGCCTATTAATTAAAAATAACTGGGCATTAAAAATTTCTGTGTTGCTTCATCTGCTTTATTTGGTTCACCAATATGACATAAGGAAAGAAAAAAGTTGAAATTTCAAAACTTTTACTTCCTCCCAAGTTGTAATAAGCTCACTTGTTGGTGGAAGTTTAGTTTAACGTATACAACCCTAGCTAGGGGAATTAATAGCACTTTATAAACAACCTATCGAAGGACCGAAATCTCAGTTTTGGCAGATTTCCCTTAAGGGTTTCATATTTCAGGGTGTTACTCAGTCTTACTTATCTTTAATTTAGTGTTGCGTTCGATGGAATAAGTAACGTGAAAGCCTCAAATCAAGCACCACATTCGTTTCGTCAAACAGTACAAGTGGAATAGAGTATGGATTGTCCCTTAGAAGAATGGGGTAGAAAATAGAAGTTGGTAATTCCTTTCTAAATAAAGAATAATGAAGTATCACAATAGTGTTGCTGGAAGTGAAGAATATTGAGTACTTGGGTAGAAGAAAGCCAATTCTTCACAAGTTTTTTAAGCAAGGCCAAAAATCCTATCGATGTGTAAGGCCGGTCCGGTGTGCATAAACTAGAATGTGGTGCATGCCAAGGGAGTTATATCGGCCAAACAGGGAGGAAGAAAAAATCACGTTGTATAGAACATAGGTTTCACTCGGATTTGGAATTTTTCTACCACCAAGAACAAGAAGGTCATAGCGAAGCTGCCCATGGAGTGTGGTTATTGCACGAGGCCAAGAAAGGTAGAAAACTAAGTTCTTTATAAGTCCTGGAGACTGCCATGAATAAGAAACTTGTTGGCGATGGCTGTTTGAATAAGAAGACAGATTGCTATAAGTCTGCAATGGTGGGGATACTGGGACTCGATCTAATCTCCCGCCAGTCATTTGCTGTCTTTCCCAATGAGTGCATGCAAGTTGATCTGTATATATTCTCTAGCCATGGCCCAATACTTCTCTCACCCTCCGTATTTTAATATTTGACCTATGTTCATTTATATTTACATATTTATTTCAGTGTTATTATTTATTAATGCTAGCATGTTTTATCGTCTTGTTATGGTGTATATAGATTTTATTGATGTTGTTGTTTTTATGTTTAGCTCTGAAGATGGAGACAATAGTCTTTGAAAGCGTTAAGCGCTGAACTTAAAAACAAGTGAAGACTTGGGTGTTTTCTTTTCTACAAGTATTAATGAAGTCAATTTTAAGACGCCGAAGCTAATCTGGATGGGGAGTTATAGGCCACCACTCATTCATTAGCCTGCGCAAGGCTAACGATAAACAAAACGGATAATTTTAGAACTGTAGTTCTTTATTTGGCCAGTCTAGAAAAACTGCCGAACATTAAATGTTACAGTAATATCGTACAAGTAAAACGTCATTTTCAATATCTACGCCAGTTAGGCCTATACACGCTATATCTCCGGTTAGATACCTGTCGATGCAGATAGAAGATATTGGGGTAGAAGAAATTTGTTTCTTTCTGGCTATTAACAGGACGACATTATTGAAAATGTGAAAGTCTTGTGGAAAAGGGTTTCACCAGAGTACAGAATGGGTTCTAGCACGAAGTCTACTTCAAATAATCGTAAGAATTCTACCTTTCATTGGGTTTTAACATATTAAATTGCAGTTTTTGTCACAATCATTTGGAGACAAACTATATCCTCATCGTCAGCATCGCCAAAATAAAGAAGTTCTTTTTTTAGATTATGAATTTAAAATAACCTTAGGGATTCTTAAATTTACTACATTTTACGAGACTAAATGTTAATTTTTTACTACAACAGAAGATAAAGAGCAAGACAAAGAAAGAAATTAGATAATTCAGTTATGAATTTAAGTTAGATAACTCATTTACTCATAGTGGACGGATAGATATTTTTCTTATCAATTAATTTCAAGTAATCACATTGCAGAATCTGAAGTTAATTATATAATGTATATTTTAGTATATTAGCTTATGTTTTTAGTGTACTAAACGGGGGGGGGGTGCTACTGAATATTTAAGGCATGTCAATCCATTGTTTAGGGAAATACAATAGAATATGAATAGAAACTGAAGAGTAAGACAAAAAAAGGCAAATAGATAATTCAGTTATGAATTAAAGTTAGATAACTCATTTACTCATAGTGGACGGATAGATATTTTTCTTATCAATTAATTTTAAGTAATTACATTGCCGAATCTGAATTTAATTATATAATGTATATTTTAGTATATTAACTTATGTTTTTAGTGAACTAAACGGGGGAGGGGGGTGCTACTGAATATTTAAGGAATCCCAGTCCATTGTTTAGGGAAAAACAACAGAATATGAATAGACGATGAAGAGTAATACAAAGAGGACAAATAGATAATTCAGTTATGAATTAAAGTTAGATAACTCATTTACTCATAATGGACGGATAGATATTTTTCTTATCAATTAATTTTAAGTAATTACATAGCCGAATCTGAAGTTAATTATATAATGTATATTGTAGTATATTAACTTATGATTTTAGTGTACTAAACGGGAGGAGGGGGTGCTACTGAATATTTAAAGAATGTCAGTCCATGGTTTGGGGAAAAGCGCTCACATTGCTCAGGTATTTTTTTTTTCTAAAACATTGAGGGATTTTTCTCAGATAAATAAATAATTATTCATTATTCACTAGTAATGTTTATGTCAAAAGTAATTCACATTTAAATTAAGTTTGTGATTTTTTTCTTTCTTATGAGCTTAGTTAGGCCATTCTGCGGTCTTCTTAAAATGACACAAGTTTTTTTTTTTTTTTTTAAATGAGAATTTCTATAAAAGATGCGTTAGAGTTGAAGGTTCTTGCCAAGGGCTTCAGCACCTTTAAATTATCCAAATGGTCTTTACTTCTTATCCATTTATATTTCTTTGTATTTTTGTGTGTTCCCTTTGTGAATTATAGAAGTCAGTGATAACGCATTCATATAAATTTGTTAAGATTATTATATTAAAAGTTTTACTATTTCTACTTATTCTAATAATTCAGTATTAAGAGTTTTTCTTAAAGTTTTAAATAGCGAACGGGTGTAAAACGAATGTATTTTTCCAACCCCCTTATAAGAATTAAATATCCACTAAGAGCATTTATATTTATTTATCTTTTCAAATTTCAAAGGAATTTACTAATGTTTAAGCAATTATATATTCATATTCTTTATTGTAAACGTCTAACGTTTGCCGGTTTTTGGATATATTTATAACACCCGGGCCTTAGACCTACATACAACATCAAACCTTTTATTAATTGAACCATAAATCAGAATCTTCTTCGGGGCAATAAAAAAACAAAACAAAAATACTTTTATAATAGATCTAGCAAATACCAACTAATTAATAACAATCCAGTAATCATTTGACGTTTTAATATTTAATGAACAAATGAGACTAAATTTTAGTGTCGTACATGACAGTTTTATCTATATTTTAACTTGTTCCTCCTAACTCTTAATTATATATTTATTTTGTATATTGTTGCACTACAAATATTATGATAGATGAATACTATTTTGGGGGAATTTTTATTTTTCGATATTAAAAAAAAAATAAAAAAAAGTTGAATGACAAGTTGAGCATTGAAATTAGGCGTCCAAGTAGGTTTCCGATGAGTTCATTTTTCTTAACACTAAGCGATAATTAATTTTTTTTTCTATTCTAAAATAATCGATTGTTATTAATAGCTATACTTACATACTACTTTATAGCTCGTTTCCTTTATATAGAATTGTATTTACGTTTATGTATTTAGTCAATCCCGTAGTAGCTTATAATTATAAATTGCTGAAATTGGAGTCAAGGGGCATAATTTATAATTCAAATTCTATGATTTTCATATTTTCACTAACATAATTAATCAATGTAGCCAAAAAGATTCGGTTTTCTTGTACTCAGTACCCGCCGAATTAAAAATTACTATTTCGCTAAGAGTTATTTGTTTATTTGCAAAAGTTATTTGCTCAGTTCAGCTTTGGATGAGATCAGTTGTGATAATCTTGTACGAATTATTTCACATTACATAGGTTTAATTAAATCTAAAAAGAAAACAACTACAAATTAACTTAATCTATTTCTATAACTTAATTAGCAGCAAGTGTTTAATTTATTATTTAGCAAGCAGAACTAAGTACTTTCATTAACCTAATCAATAAACTCAATAACTTTGTGATTGCTGAGACTAATTCGTTAATTAATAAATACTCTTCTTATTTTTGTGTTTTTATTAAATCAATGGATCTATTATCCTCAATAATTTCCTAATCATATGATTAATTGTAATCATTTCCGATTACAAAACTTAGTTATAACTAGATTATTTGCTTCAATTTCCTCAAAGCAGTACTTAATAGCGTCTATTAACGCAATTCATCACAGACAATGATATTGTTATCTTAGAAATTAATTATTCCACATTTGAATACATTTATTAATTTTGGGATATAAACTCAACCGCAAAAAAAAACCGGACACTTAGATTTAGTCTTATAATTTTGTTAAATACTTAATATGTATGTATATTAATCTTTTTTAATTAAAATAATTGGTTAATTTATAGGTTATTTAAACAAAATCGGTCAAAAGTGAATAATTTTTATTGATTATTTACAAAAAAATACAAAATTAAAAAAAAATGATACCTAAATTAACACATTTAAAAAAAAAAATGATTCTTCATTTTTATTACAGTGAATGGTTGACTTCGCTACCCCAAGCGTTTCGGCAATGTAATGTAAGCTCCGGCCTTCCATCTAAGTTTGAAAGACCCATTATTCTGGACCGAAATAAAAATAAAACATTAATTAAAGAAAATGCTTGGTTAATAATTAAAGATGTTTAAATGTGCGAAAAACTACATACAGTTTAGAATAGATCAACTTCACGACAAATAAATCTAATCTGAGTTTTATCTAATTGTTTACTAATCCTGAAGGGATTAGTTCAATGGACTTAGACTCTAAATTCTCTGTAATAACTAGAATACCCACATAAAGAAAATTGCTGAAAATTAGCTTTTAATACGACAAATGAAGTGTCCGGTTTTTTTTTTGCGGTTGAGTTATTATATGAGTAATTATATTGGGTTCATTCCGATTAAACTTAACCTGTTCATAATTTATTTATATATTTAATAAGATAGATTCATGCATTAATTCTACTACATTTTCACAATCCCTGAGCAAGACCTAAAGTCCATAAATCTATTTATAAGTTGGGTTTTCATTCAAAGACCTACCATATCATTTTTGTAATACACGTGGTACGTCTTTTACCCAAGTAGTTCTAATGGGGCCATATCGCTCCCCACTACATTCGTCTGGCAGAATCCTGCCAGAAATTGAAGCTGAGAGAAATTTAACATTTTTCATTCTATTGGACCCAATGAACCAATCCCACACCTTCTTGGTAGAATAAATAATATGATTTGAACAAGTACTAAGCTCAATTCTTTGTTTACACGCTCAACATTAGTGCTTCCAAGGTGATAACTCCCATGCCAAAATATAAATTCATTATTATGCCTGTTGTTTTGCGTTTTATCGAAAATGTGTAAAATTTAATATTAATTTTTTATTATGATTTGATACAACCCAGAATAAGCATTATACTCTCATTTGTAATACAATGCATCTGTAGGTTATACTTTTATGATTTTAGGGAGAAACCTAATTTTTAGGAACGCCTACAGGGATATAAGCCCTAAACGAATTCATTTATTTTAAATTTGGTGCACATGATTTAGTGCGGCCTTATATTTGGAAGGGAATTGGCATTTGTATTTGGGAGCCTAGCATTCTGGAACACAGCTTATTATTTGGCATTCCAAATATGAGCTAACACCAGCCACTACCCAATTGGATCTACAATTATCATCGTGGGCATAAACTTACGATCTCATTAAGTGACAGTTTAGTTCTCTGTGGAGCGTTAATTGTAAAATTGAAAATTTGGTTAGCGGTAATTATGTGAAAGAGTTGATGTTGAGACATAACATACAACCCTCAACCATGAAACGACTAAGCTTTTTGGCAATATACAGCTGTTATAATATAATAATAGTTTATTAGAAGCCTTGATGAGCTATTTTAAGAATTGCTCTGTATATTGTTAGTGCGCTATTTTCTTAAAGTATAGTTTGGGTTAGAGATCTATGTTAGCTGTTTATATGCTCTCATCTGTATTTGTCTCTCTTCCTCCCTTCCAATGGCTGCTAAGTTAGTAAAACTAATTATTACCTTAATCTAACTATTTCTAAGCTACAAAAGCAATATGCTAAAAATGCATTCTACTATTACAAAAAAAAAAATAAATTACAAAATCAAGATGTTAATCTACAGTCTAGAGACGATGTTAGGCGTGACAACTACTGAAGCTGCTCTCCTGTTACAAGCTCTCCGCTCAGCTGTTAATAAAATCTGTATGATGGGATGGAGCTAAAAAGGAGTTTTTTGTGGGAGAAACAAGATTTGGGGGCTGCATTTCCAGAATAGTAGTTGCCCTTCGATCCATATACCGTGAACGGCGGAGGTACCTGACTCGGCCTTGGAACTGTTGGTACTTTCTCCCAGGGTACCTGTCTCCTCTGTGTAAATTATACAATCACATATCAATATTTTGTTAATGGAATTCAAAACTCATACTCATATACAATGTCATTAAACTCCATAATCTATATTATTGAAAAGTAACTTTAAATAATGTTTGTCAGCGCTACCCAACGAAATGCCTTAACCATGGAGCAATGAAAAAAGAAATCGTTTTTGGACATCACATGACTTCCCTGTACTCCTATTAAATTAAATATGCAAAACAATTCTAGAAATAACAATATATTAAGTCTCTAAATATTAGCTTCCGGGATATCAGCAATTGAGGTCGTACTCATGGTGCGATTTTCTTCAAATGTCCATTTACCTAGTAGATGACGAAAATAAGGTATTGCATAATTGTGTATGTGTGTGTGTATATATATATTTGTATGTTACCCCTCTAGCGGACCCCTCCCATTTAATCGTTTTATTTAAAAGAGAGATCGAGTTCGTTAACGGCTGAAATCCGGCCATCGGGGTGGGTTTAGAGGGAAGGAAATTCGAAAATTCTTAATATCTCCGTTATTATGCGTCGGATCGAAATATTGTAAAGAACCAATCTTATTGGAAATATAATGTGCTAGATAAATGTTGTTATGCACGTTTTTTTCGCTATCTTGATTATTAATCGAGATATTTGCATTTTTTAGTTTTCGGCCTCCTACTCAAGTCATATTAACAGTAGGCTTATGTTATATATTTGTTTTTCCGTGTCTGTAAACGTCCACTGCTACTTATCCAATTTTCACTTTGAGCACCTGAAACTCTAACACCTCATGTTTAGCTTAAATTTGAAGTCCTCTTTATATAGACTTCTTGTTGGGGGACAAGAAATAGACACTCTAGAAGCGAAGAAATAGTACTTTCAGGCCTAGGAACAGAGCAGACTAGACTAACACATTCATATCTACTGAGCTGACAAGATGGACCTGTATGTCGCTACTCCAGTAGGGCGCCGACTGTAAAACACATACTGACTGACTCCAAACAAGTAATAACGTAGCTGTGGCCCAGAAATTCAATTACTAGTCGGCATATACAATTTATAGATGGTGTTTCTAAATATTTAATAAATAATGGATTATTAGGTGAAATATGACAGCTATTAAATATGTGCACGTGTAGAGGCGTGTGAGTGGGTAAAAACACAGTTATTGGGGCAAGTCTATTTATAAGTTTTCATTATGTATAATTAAAACATAAGATTATAGATTTACCACCTTCCCAGGGAAATCATCTATTGAGGTCGTACTCATGACGCGATTTTAGAATTTTTTCTTCAAATGTCCATCGATCCTACCTAGGAGATGACGAAAATGAGGTCCGTTCAAAATTGTATATCTACCTATCTATTTGTCTGTTACCGCTCTAGCGGTCACAATTAGTGTTTGATCGTTACCAAACTGATATTTAGTCGTTTTATGTAAAAAAAAAAAAAATAGATCAAGTTCTTTAACGGCTGAAATGGGGCGAGGGGGAGGAGGGTTCTGTTACTATACGTTGGATCGAAAATGTGTATTTAATGAATCTTATTGCAAATTAAATGTACTATAAATATTGTTATATGCATTTATTCCCTATCATGAATAGTAACCGAGATATTTGCATTTTTCAGCCTTCAGCAAACCCCCACTTCTACTTATATTACATAAACAATACTCGGTTATGTAATATACCATATTATTCGAAGCTTAATTAACAAATAATGTTTTCGAGGGACCTTTATTATACGAGATACATTCAAATATGTCCTGGAGACCCCGCCCCATCTTGAATTTTTGGACTACATAAATTTGTTGGATTAAGATAAAAAATTATTCTGATTCATTATAAATTACAGTACTAGATATAGTAAATAGTTTTCAATCAAATTAATATGTTATATTTCAGTAATTGTTTTTCTTTCCGGTGAGAAGTTGTCAGAACTGTTGTTGTTTACATTTCAGACGCATCCCGTCTGAAGGTTTCTTATTATCGTTTGTATTTATTCACTTAATATTTACGGTGGTGTTGTGTTACAAGTATGTAGATTTATCTATTGTTCAACTTCACGTGACTGCTTAGTTTACGCAACCCCTACGTGACGGACTTTTAATATTTAGTTTTGTGCAGTATATAACAATATTTATAGTAAATTTAATTTGCAATATTATTGGTTCTATACAATTTTTCGATTCGACGTATCCGAGTAACGGAGATATTTCAAAATTCTGCCCCTCTAACCCCCACCTCCCCAGGTCCAATTTCCGCCGTTAACGAACTTGATCTTTCTTTTTACATAAAAATACTAAATATAGAGTTTGGTAAAGATCAAACAATAATTGCGACCGCTATTGCGCTAACAGACGAATATATATACAGTTTTGAACGGACCTCATTTTCGTCATCTCCTATGTACGTAGCATCGATGGATATTTGAGTACATGTTTGAAAATCGCCCAATGAGTACGACCTTAATAGCTGTTTTACCTTAAGGGAAATCTGCTAAAATAGAAAACGGGATCACACGATTTTGAGTAGTTTAAAAATTCGTGAGATCATTGCGAGGTATTCAAAATCATGTCTAACATTAAATTTATTTAAAATCATTATTGTAGTGTTATACCATATTCCAGTGTATACTAATATTCTGGTATATATGCCTTTGATATATGTTTTCTCATTTTATATTCTAGTAACGATTCTAAACAGATCCATTAGATAAATGTTTCATATAAATGTTAGTATTTTCTATCAGCCGTTTTCATTGCTTTGGGAAATATCAATCAAAAATAATCATCCCTTAAAAGATTGTAGTTTAGATTTTTTTTTTAGGATAATTAGAATTGATTTTCCTACTCCTTGTTTAACCTCAATTTTAGATGTACTTTCATGGTTCAGCTCTTGCAATATTCTGGTCTAAATGAAAGCAAACAGAAAGTTTTCCTTGTTTACCATCTGTCGTTAAATGCCGATTTAGCTCCTAGGCTCTTTGGTTATTTCTGGCATGCATTTAAAACAAAAGGAACCTACAAACATATAAATTAAAGGTTAAATAGTCCATTATCATAAACATAAATTGCTCTGAGGAAAAACATTTAACAATAAACAAAAAGCCATGGTGTATTTGTGGCCAGGACAGATAACATCACTGCTTTACAAACAAAAGTGCAAACCATCCCAAAATATATTTCACGAATTGTTGCAGTCAATATTCTTATCCTAACATGCTCAGTGTTTGTTTTTCTTTGTTTGTATCTAGTACTAAATCTAATTGAAATCTCAACCAAAGACAAGGGAAATGATTAAATTTAAATTTACTTTTGAATAAGACATTTCAAAGGAACATGACATTACGAATGGTTTGAGTAATGTAAATTCAATGACCCAGAAATATTTTTCTTCAAAAATTCCAATAATGCATAAGTACGTACGTGCAATGACAGCTGACTAAAGAAATACGAATCCAGTCTTTTATCCAGTGAAAATGATTGCTGCAAGCTCCATGTAAAACTTAAGAGTATCTGCCCTTATGTTAAAAGTCCGTCACGCAGGGGCTGCGTAAACTAAGCAGATTTCCCTCGTAAAGTTATACAGTAGAGAAATCTCCATACGAGAGCCGAAAAGTTACGGAAACGGCCGAGCTAGCTTTTGGCGGGAAACTCACTTCGTCCGTTATCCACCCACATTTAATAACAATGCAAATACCTCGGTTAATATTCAAGATAGAGAATAAATGTATAGAACAATATTTATAGTAAATTTAATTTGCAATAAGATTGATTCTATACAATTTTTCGATTTGAAATATAGTAACAGAGATATTTCGAACCCCCCTCCCACTTGTCCGATTTCAGCCATTAACGAACTTGATCTGTATTTTACATAAAACGTTTAAACAGCGAGTTTGGTTACGATCAAACAAAAATTGCGACCGCTAGAGCGTTAACAGACAAATATATATATATAAATAGATAGATAGAGAGATATCATTTTGAACGGACCTCATTTTCGTTATCTCCTAGGTAGGATCGATGGATATTTGAAGAAATTTTTCGAAAATCGCGTCTTGAGTATGACCTCAATAGCTGATTTCCCTTGAGGGAAATCTGCTAAAACATTTCTACCCGTTTACTCTCAAATGGATACAGCATATCCTATTTTCAGCAATTTTAGCAGATTTCCCTTAAGAAAGATAAAGTTCGGTAAGAGTTGAAATCGGACTATGGGGAGGTGTTTTAAAAAATCGAAATATCTCTGTTACTATCCGTCGGATGGAAAAATTGTGTGAATCAAATCTTATTGCAAATTGAATAATCTATAAATGTTGTTCTATTCATTTTTTCGTGCAATAAGTATTAACCGACAAATTTGAATTTTATAGTTTTCCGCTTTCTGTAAACCCCTACTCCTATTCGTGTCATATTATAGATAGCAGTTATATCACGAACCACTTCATTACAAGGTTACATACCAAATATTGTTTTCAACAAACCTTTATTATACGAGATACTTGCAAATACGTTCTGTTGACCCCCCCCCCGTCTTTTGTTCTTGGATTACAAAAATCTGAGTGATTCAGATAATAATTGTTCTGATTCATTACAAATTACTGCTCTAGGTCTAATTAACAGATTTCAATTAAATTAATATGTTATATTCAGATATATTTCATGAATTGTTCTTCTTTCCGGTCTACAATCTATTCAGCGCAACGACTGCCCTGTTAGCCTACAATTCAGACCCTTTCCGTTGTAGATATTATTAACTTGTAAATTGACTGCAAGATGTATTATTAACGTTTGTATTTATTATTCGCTTAACATTCACGGTGGTGTTACCAGTACGTAGATTTATCTGTTATTAGGGAGGCCTGAATTAAAAATAGTGATATTTCGTTTCCTATTGGTTTACTTTCCTCTATTAATCAGTTTTGTAACTCTTTTAATTTAAATCCACTTCTTGAAAAATATTTTGTATTCTAAAAGGCCTAGAGCTAGTTCGGCTCTCGTGAATCTGGTTTAGAGACTTGTTACTATTATTGTTGCTAGTATGCAGATTTCTCTATTGTAAAACTTCCCGCGGGAAATCTGCTTAATTTACGCAGCCCCTGCGGGACGGACTTCATTTTTGTGTTGTGCTGGTATAAATTGTGATAAATGGACAATTATTGCAAGTGCACATAAACATCTTCCAAAAACTTATTCCCTCGTAGGTTAATGACAATCAACAGAATGTTTGTTCTATCATCTTTGATCTAAGGAAAAAAAAACACCTTTAAATGCAGTGTTGGTGAGAGAAAACTCATTGGAGGGACAAACAAACGTTACTTTTTGATGTAGCTAATGTTAGTTATTTCTAATCTGTAATAGCTTAAGGAAAGACTCTGTTAAGCTTAAAGTTAGCATTCTAAAAGTACTAATTATATTGTTGCGAAAATCAAATATGTGTATGATTGACAGAGAGGGAGCCGCGTGTTTGGGGAGTGTGGAGGAGATCAAAGGGTGCCGCTAATTGGTCTAGCCCGTCCTAGTCCCTACCAGTCCTTCCTGGAATAGTCTCGGCCTCATCCTTTGATGGTTTTCCGCTCCTCTATATAAGCGTGTACAGCTCGGCCTAGAGTCAGTTGGTGCTAAGCGGTCCTCGAGGGATGGTCAGCGCTACAGTGCGACTAAGTGCAGTGCGGTAAAGTGTTTTTATGTGAAGAACAGTGCTGTGCCGTCTTTATGTGAAGTTCAGTGACCGTGAGTGAATTATTGGACTGTGTAATAACAAGAACAGTGATGCTATCAGTCCATACTGTGAGTAGTAATTAAGAATAATTGACGAAGTGCATTGTGCATTGTTAATAAATTGTGCAGTGATAAAAACTGTGTATGTTTAATTTTGCAATCCACAAGAACTCTTATTCACAACGTTTATTAATGGGTTTGTAATAAAACGTAACAATATATATGCCAATCGAGGACTGCAAATCCGTTTCGTGTAGGGAAATATATAACAAATCTTGCTGACTAAGTTATTTCATGTAATACCCGAGTTTTTTTTAGCAGATTTCCCTTAAGGGAAATATTTCCGTTGCTATAAGTTGGATCGGAAAATTGTATATATATGTGTGTGTGTGTGTGTGTGTGTGTGTGTGTCTGTTACCGCTCTAACCGTCGCAATTTTTGTTTAATCGTTACCAATCTCTATATCTAAGTGTTTTATGTAAAAGAAAAGATCAAGTTCGTTAACGGCAAAAATCCGACTGCGGGAAGGGTGTTTTAGAGGGGAGGAATTTCGAAAATTCGAAAGATTTCCGTTATTATGCCTGACTTTTTTTTTCTTAGAACGATATAGCCTTTGTTCAACAGCCAGGATTAGAAGAAAAAAAAATAAACCACAGAGAAAATTACCCCAACATTTTCCTTATTGCTTGTTTCTCGTTGATTTACCCTTGTCAACTGGATTGACGCTAGATTTGCTGCAAGTAATACCCCAAACAATTCTATTTGCGGATGGATACGGACAGCCGATAAACAACGTACTCAGTCCATTTGTTTTTTACATTGGTTAAACATTCACTCAGGCTTCATCGGAAGCTTGTAAATATCAATAGACACTAAATCTTCTGATAATCTTTTCATATAGTTTATAAATAAATGTTAAATATTTGAGAAATATATTTTAACTCCCTCCCACTTGTCCGATATCAGGTATTACTGAACTAGATCTTTAGTTTTACGTAAAATGTTTAAATATCAAGCTTGGTAGCAATCAAACAATAATTGCGACCGCCGCCATGTAGATACACAAACACACACACACTATTGAATGGACATTCTCTTCATCCCCTAGGTAGAATCAATGGACAATTGTCATTTTTCAAAACACTGGAACTTGAAATGAACTGGTTCATGATATAACAGCTTATTATTAATAGTTCATGGGTAGGAGTGGGGGTTTACTGAAAGCTGAAAATTATAAAATCAAATAAATCGGTTAATATTCATGATACAGAAAATATATATAAAACAACATTTACAGATCTTTCAATTTTCAAGATTGATTCAAAACAACTTTTCGATCCGACTTATAGCAACGGAAATATTTTGAATGTCAGTTAACGCACTTGAAGTCACAATTTTGAAAGGACCTCATTTTCATCATCTCCTGGGTAGGATCAATGGACATTTGAAGAAAAGTTTCGAAAGTTGTGTCATGAGTACGACTTCAATAGCTGAATTCCCTTAAGATAAGTTAAGGGGCTGCGTTAACTGAGCAGATTTCCCACGTAAGCCACGTATTTGCTATTGCCTTAAAAATTAAAATTACAATGAGAACAATATTTGGCAGTTACCTTTCAAATAAAGTGTTTCATTACATAACGGAGTATTGTTTTTGTGACATGAGTAGGAGTGGGTGTTGACTGAAGGCTGAAAAATGCAAATATCTCCGTTAATACTCAAGATAGAGAATAAATGTACGATTTTAGCCGTTAACGAACTCGACCTTTTGTTTTACATGAAACGCTTATATATCGAGTTTGGTTAAGATCAAGAAAGAATTGCGACTGCTAGATATATATATATATATATATATATATATATATATATATATATATATATATATAATTTTGAACGGACCTCATTTTTAGCAGATTAACAGATAGGGAAATCAGCTATTGAGGAATTATGGGGGGTACTCATGACGGAATTTTCGAAATTCTTCTTCAAATGTCCATCCATCATACCTAGTAGATGACGAAAATGAGGTCCGTTCAAAACTGTGTGTGTATATATATCTGTTACCGCTCTAGCGGTCGCAATTTATTTTTGATCGTCCAAACTCGATATTTAGTCGTTTTATGAAAAAAGAAAGATCAAGTTCGTTAACGGCTGAAATCGGGCCAGTGGGAGAGGGGGGTTTAGAGGGGAGGATTTTCGAAAATAGGATATGCTGTGTTCATTTGAGAGTAAACGGGTAGAAATGTTTTAGCAGATTTCCCTTAAGGCTCGATATTTAAACGTTTTATGTAAAAAGACAGATCAAGTTCGTTAATGGCTGAAATCGGACAAGTGAGAGGGGTGGTTCAGAGAGGGGATTTTCGAAAATTATTATTTCGAAATATCTCCGTTACTATACGTCGGATCGAAAAGTTGTACAGAATCAATCTTATTGCAAATTAAATTTACTATAAATATTATCATATACATTTATTCTCTATCTTGGATATTAACCGAGATATTTGCATTTTTATTAAATCTGGGCGGCTAACGGACGAGAGTGACTTTCCCGCCAAAAGCCAGTTCGGCCGTTTCCCTGACTGCTCGGCTCTCGTGAAATTTGTCTATTGTAAAACTTCACTTGGGGAATCTGCTTAGTTTACGCAGCCCCTGCGTGACGGACTTTTGTCATCTCCTGGTTAGGATTGATGGACATTTGAGGAATTTTTTCGAAAACCTCGCCATGAGTACGACCTCAATATCTGATTTCCCTGAATGTAATTCTGATAAACAGTAGCTGAATGGAAATTATGTTGAGACGACTGGTGGATAATATCTCTACCGTCACTTACAGGCATTAGGGATTGTCTATTGTTGGAGTGCTGGCAGCCGGCCTGACATCGATCTTGGGGCTGAGGAGTAAAAGCAAATAGTGTAAAACATACTGGCGGGGGTATTAATACCCAGGGCGGTATGCCCCATTGCCAGGCAATACCATCCCTGTCTTCTCTTTTGCAAATCGCTAACAGCAAACGCTTCGCCTATCTTTCAACAGGTTTCCCTCAAGGAAAATCAACTATTGAGGTTGTACTTATGACGCAAAAATTTCAGGCAAATAAAGGAATCATAAGGTCTGAACCTGAGCAATCTTTATCCTCTTTTTGCAGAATAAAAACAAATAAAAAGTATTTAAAGCTACTAAAAACATAGTTTTGATTGGTGTCAGTTATGATTGATAACTTAAATTGAAATCATTAATTTTTACTCGACTATAATAATAAATTATTTCGAAGGGGCGGAGTAGCTATTTCCTCCTGCGTATGTTCTAAATACTAAGCCCGCAGCGCATATCAATTATGCGAGATTGTAACCTGCTCCTGACTTCCTTTTAGCAGATTTCCCTTAAGGGAAATCAGCTATTGAGGTAGTACTCATGACGCGATTTTCGAAATTGTTCTTCAAATGTACATCGATCCTACCCAGGAGATGACGAAAATGAGGTTCGTTCAAAATTGTATATATATATATATATATATATATATATATATATATATATATTTGTTTGCTACCGCTCTAACGGTCGCAATTATTGTTTGATCGTGACCAAACTCGACATTTAGTCGGTTTGTGTAATAGAAAGATCTGGTTCGTTAATGGCTGAAATCGGATCAGAGGGAGGAGAGGTTTAGGGGAGGAGAATTTTGAAAATTTGAAATATCTCCGTTACTATACTTCGGATCGAAAAATGGAATAGGATCAATCTTATGGCACATTAAATTTACTATAAATATAGTTCTATACATTTATTCACTATCTTGAATATTAACCGAGATGTTTTGCATTTTTCAGTTTTCAGCCTTCAGCAAACCCCCACTGCATAAACAATTCTCTGTTATATAATAAACCACATCATTCGAAGCTTAAATACCAAATATTGATTTCATACGTCCTTTATTGTACGAGATACATGCAGATATGTTCTGAACGCCCCCCTGCCCCCGTTTTAAGTTCTTGGGCTAATAAAAATTTGATTGATTGAGATAAAAGTTATTCTAATCCATTTTAACTACAGTACTAGTTATAGTAAATAGTTTTCAATAAAATTTATATTTTATATTCTGAAATATTTTAGTAATTGTTCTACTTTCCGTTAAAAGATTGGCAGACCTTTTTGTTTATATTTCAGACGCTTCCCGTCGGCAGGTTTCTTATTATCGTTTGTATTCATTCACTTAATATTGAAGGTGTGTTATGTTACCAGTGTCTAGATATATCTATTGTTTAACTTCAAGCGGGAAATGCTTAGTTTACGCAGTCCCTGACTTCTTTCGTCATCTACTGGGTAGGATAGATGGACTATTGAACAAATTTGTCGCGTTGACACATTCTCAATATGATTTCCCTTAAAGTGAATCTGCCAAAAGTATACAATTTATAAAAATCAAGATTTCATCCAATAAACAAACTGATTTTTTTTTTATTTATTCTTGCATTAATGGCATTTCGCGATTGGGGAGACTTAGCGACAAATCAGTTAAATTCCTATAATCACTTTATTATATTTACGTAAGTATGCTCATTTCTGCAAATATTACAATTTTTGTCTTCCTCATACTGTCGTACATTACAATTTTTGAAAATGTTTTGAAGCATATCTTCAAGTAGTGTAATACGCGTTCTAAGTACTTTCATGTAGTAATTCAGTCAAAGTGTATGGTAGGTCTACGTGAGTCCTGAGATATCAGTCAGTAAGTATATGGTTTATAGTAAGTCTGCAGTTACAGTGTTGGCAGTAGGCAGTGGGTGTGTTCTCCAGTAAGTAAGTGTGAGTTAGTCGTGAATGGCCAATTCTTAACCTCCTTAAAACTACTTCTTCTCTTCTAATTAGCCTTTCTGAGGAAGGCCATTCACCGAGTGTATGTTTCAGTTCTCAAGGTTTGTTGTCAGTCGTGGCAAACCAAGATTTCTGCCATGAATATCTTGGTGTGTACAATATGTGTTGTCGCGAGTTCTTTTTGGAGTAGCTGTTTTGGCGAGTTCGTCTAGTTGTGTGCTTTGCCTAATGTTTGTATGACCGGGTAACCAGTACCAAGTTATTTTTTTGTTCAATGTCTGGATTTTGTGTAATATGTACGAGGTGAGTGGATGTGAACTATATATGCTTTTTAGTGAATGTAATGAGCTAAGAGAGTCAGTGCAAATTATGATGTCCGTGTCCGTAGTTTCAGCTATGTTGTCTATCGCAAGTTTCAGGGCTTCAAGCCCAGCTGTGATATATATGCTAGTGTCTGACTCAAATTAAAGACCATAATAATAATTATAAAAGTCCGTCACGCAGGGGCTGAGTAAACTAAGCAGATTTCCCACGTGAAGTTTTACAACAGAGAAATCTGCCTACTAATAACAGTAGTAGTAAGGAATCTCTAGACCTATTCACGAGGGACGAATTGTTACGGAAACGGCCGAACTAGCTTTAGGTGGAAAGTCCCAAACATAGCCAACTCCTGCCGACCACCCACACAATACAAATGCAAATATCTAGGTTAATATTCTAGATACAGAATAAATGTATAGAGCAATATTTATAGTAAATTTAATTTGCAATAGGATTGATTCCATACAATTTTTTGATAATAACGGAGATATTTCGAATTTTCAAAAATCCCCCTTGTGAACCCCCCTTCCCACTGGTCCGATTTCAGTCAATAACGAACTTGATCTTTCATTTTACATAAAACGATTAAATATGAAGTTTGGTAACGATCAAACAAAATGTGCGACCGCTAGAGCGTTAACAGACAAATATATATATATATATATATATATATATATATATATATATATATATACATATATATACACACACACACACATAGATATATATAATTTTGAACGGACCTCAATTTCGTCAACTCCTGGGTAGGATCGATGGACATTTGAGGAAAATTTTCAAAACTCGCGTCATGAGTACGACCTCAATAGCTTATTTCCCTTAAGGGAAATCTGCTAACAGGTTTCAAAATATTGGCAGGGACAGAATATTAGCAGAGACATAATAATGTGGCAAAAATATGATATGTAGGTGATTGCTACTAAATTCGGCATGCTGGTAGCTGGCAGGATAGTGAGCTCCCTTACTATTGTTACATCCGGCAAAAGTTGCTCGAAAAAGATTATGTTGAAGTGTTTTGGGATGAAGCGATGAAGACGGCTCATACTGTTCCTTATACTAATTCTCATATTCTTGTCATTGCCAAGGGGGGAAATCAACTGACATTATCGCCGACCCAAATGATGACAATGTCCGTAAGTCATACTCCAAGAAAATAAGAAAGTAACAGGATTTACAATCGAAATAAATGTACGTCACGCAGGAGGTGCGTTAACTAAGTAGATTTCCCATGTGCGTCAAGAATTTGCATTTATCTCAAAACGTAGAAGTTCAATGAGAACAATATTTGGTATTTGGGACTCAAATGAAGTACTTCAAAATATAACAGCGCATTGTTAATATGACATGAGCAGGAGTGGGGGCTTACTGAAGGCCGAAAACAAAAACTGCAAATATCTCGGTTATTAAGTTAGTGAAAAAACGTTCATAAAAATAGTTATTTATTATACAAGTGACGAAAGTAGATCATTTTACAACTCGAGTGAAACGTTTGCCCACACGAGCGAAGCGAGTCTGGTAATTTCAGCTATAGTTGTAAATTCTACTTCGGGTCCACGAGTGTAATATTAAATTTTTTTCTGTAGATCGTGCTAATACATGATCAGATCTAACCAGAAATATTGAACCAAATCTAAGTATTTTGTGAAGATTTAGGTATGTTGTTGGTAGGTTATAAGCCTGGTTGTGAAAGGTTATAAGCATAGTTATAAAACAACTAGTGATGATTGTAAGTAGTGCAGTTTATAAACAAGTGCAGGTTATAAACAAGTGAAGGTAATTTATTATTGTATTTAAATTTTGAAAAATATATAGATTATTTCCACCAATAATTCATTCACATTTCAATTTATTTTGTTAAAATAAATTCTTAACAATGTTAAGAAACATTTAAAAGCATTAATTTTCACTCTTCAAATTATTTTTTAATTTATACTTTTACTAATTTAAGAAGGCAATCCCTTTCTTCACTGTGAGAAAGTGATTACTTTTCTTCACGTCTAATAGCAAAATGTTTCACTTAATTCACTCATTTCAGTTATTAATTGTTACCATTAATCAACGATTACAGAAAAAATAAATATAGAGACATTAAATTTTGAATAAGATTTGGTTCTATACAATACATCGATTCCGAAGACATAATAACGGAGATATTAAGAATTTTTTCGAAAATTGCCCCCTCTAAAAACCCCCTTACACTTGTCAGATTTACAGGCCATTAACGAACTTGAATAATTTGAGTTTTAATAAAATAAATAAATAAAAACGTTTTAAATATCGTAACGATAAAAAAAAAATAAAATGTGACCGCTAGAACGTAAATTATATAAATGTGTTGTATATTATATGTATATATTATATAGATTAAATATATATAAATATATCAATATATATATATACACTCAACCGCAAAAAAAAACCGGACACTCACTTTTCGTATAAAAGCTAATTTCAGCAATTTTCTTTATGGTGGGTATTCTAGTTTGATTACAGAGGAATTTAGAGTCTATGTCCATTGAACTAATTCCCTTCAGGATTAGTAAAAACAATTAGAAAAACTCAGATAGATTTATTTGTCGTCAAGTTGATCTATTCTAAACTGTAAAAGTAGTTATTCCGCATATTTAAACATCTTTAATTATTAACCAACATTTACTTAATAAATGTCTTATTTTTTTATTTCGGACCCGAATAATGGGTCCTTTCAAACTTAGATGGAAGGCCGGAGCTTACGTTACAATTGCCGATACGCTTGGGTAGCTCCTCGAAGTTCTACCATTCACTTAATAAAAATGAAGAATATTCTTTATTTTTTTTTTAAATGAGTTTAATTTAATCTTTTTCTTTTGTTTTTTTATTTTGTATTTTTTGTAAATAATCATAAAAAATATTTCATTTTTGGCAGATTTTGTTTTTAAATAACGATATAGAAAACCAATTATTTTAATTAAAAAGGATTAATATACACATATATTAAGTAAATTAATAAAATTATAAGACTAAATCTAAGTGTCCGTTTTTTTTGCGGTTGAGTGTGATATATATATAAAAATTTATATATATATATATAAGTATATAAAAAATATACATAGTATATATATAAATAATAATATTATATATATATATATATATAACACATTTTTTAAACGAACCTCATTTCGTCATCCTGCGTAGTGATCGATGGACAATTGAAGAGCGAAAATCATGAGTTCACAACCTAAATGGCTGATTTCCATGACTTTTAAGTGCGATAGTTTTAAAATATTTATAGTTTTGCATGAAATGGTGAAAATTTGGATACATAAAGAATTTTTGAACGACCACCGAGACTTATTGCTATGGGGGCTGAGGTTCTCAAACTGAGCAATCTTTATCCTCTTTTAACAGATTTCCCTTAAGGGAAATCAGCTATTGAGGTAGTACTCATGACGCGATTTTCGAAATTTTTCTTCAAATGTACATACCCATGTACCCTACCATGAGATGTCGAAAATGAGGTTCGTTCAAAATTGTATTTATATACTCGTCCGTTACCGCCCTAGCGGTCGCAATTATTGTTTGATCGTGACCAAACTCGACATTTAGTCGGTTTGTGAAATAGAAAGATCTAGTTCGTCTAAATGGCTGATTTCCATGACTTTTAAATGCGATCGTTTTAAAATATTTATAGTTTTGCATGAAATGGTGAAAATTTGGATACATAAAGAATTTTTGAACGACCATCGAGACTTATTGCTATGGGGGCTGAGGTTGGCCGTGGAGTTAGGGCGTTGGTTCTAATCTCGCGTGGTAGACTAGAGTGGCGGGTTCGATGCCCGCCCGGGGCAGTGGAAATTTATTTAGTGACGGACTCACTAAATAAACTCCTTGAGCCCGCCCTGGCTAGAAAAGAGTGGTAACCTGTAGATAACCCGTCCCGATTAGCCTAGTAGCATAAAGTGGACGTAAATAATAATAAACAAACAAACAAACTCATGTGCTATATACCCATCCAATCAAAAATTATATCATACACCTAGTCTCAGTCATCATAGAAGAATGTAATTACCTACATTTTGTAAAAATTATTTGAATTCTGAACTGGTATGATATAATTTACTAAAAAAAAAAAAACCAATTACATTAAATTAAGAATTATTTACAACGAATTGTGATAATTTAACTCCATTGAAAGAACAAATAGTATAACCACTCGTCAAGACCTTCAAGTCAATACAGCATGTAAACGATGACAAATATTGAACAGAACTGTAAAATTTTCCAAACCAGTGAAAGTTAATTTACTATAAATATAGTTATATACATTTATTCACTATCTTGAATATTAACCGAGATGTTTTGCATTATTCAGTTTTCAGCCTTCAGCAAACCCCCACTGCATAAACAATTCTCTGTTATATAATAAACCACATCATTCGAAGCTTAAATACCAAATATTGATTTCATGCGTCCTTTATTGTACGAGATAGATGCAGATATGTTCTGCCCCCCCCCCCCCCGTTTTAAGTTCTTGGGCTAATAAAAATTTGATTGATTGAGATAAAAGTTATTCTAATCCATTGTAAACTACAGTACTAGTTATAGTAAATAGTTTTCAATAAAATTTATATTTTATATTCTGAAATATTTTAGTATTTGTTCTACTTTCCGGTAAAAGATTGGCAGACCTTTTTGTTTATATTTCAGACGCTCCCCGTCGGCAGGTTTCTTATTATCGTTTGTATTCATTCACTTAATATTGAAGGTGTGTTATGTTACCAGTGTCTAGATATATCTATTGATTAACTTCAAGCGGGAAATGCTTAGTTTACGCAGTCCCTGACTTTTTTCGTCATCTACTGGGTAGGATAGATGGACTATTGAACAAATTTGTCGCGTTGACACATTCTCAATATGATTTCCCTTAAAGTGAATCTGCCAAAAGTATACAATTTATAAAAATCAAGATTTCATCCAATAAACAAACTGATTTTTTTTTTTATTTATTCTTGCATTAATGGCATTTCGCGACTGGGGAGACTTAGCGACAAGTCAGTTAAATTCCTATAATCACTTTATTATATTTAAGTAAGTATGGTCATTTCTGTAAATATTACAATTGTTGTCCTCCTCATACTGTCCTACATTACAATTTTTTTAAAATGTTTTGAAACATAACTTCAAGTAGTGTAATACGCGTTCTATATACTGGATACTTTCATGTAGTAATTCAGTCAAAGTGTAAGGTAGGTCTATGTGAGTCCTTGGATAGCAGTCAGTTAGTATATGTTTTATAGTAAGTCTGCAGTTACAGTGTTGGCAGTAGGGTTCCTTTTCTCCAGTAGGTATGGGTGAGTCAGTCGTGAATGGCCAATTCTTAACCTCGTTAAAACTACTTCTTCTCTTCTAATTAGCCTTTTTGAGAAAGACCATTCATCAAGTATATTTTTCAGTTCTCGAAGTTTGTTGTCAGTTGTGGAAAACCAAGATTTCTGCTATGAATATCTTGGTGTGTACAATATGTGTTCTTTTTTGAGTGGCTGATTTGGCGACTTCGTCTAGTTGTGTGCTTTGCCTAATGTTTGTATGTCCCGGTAACCAGTACCAAGTTATTTTTTTGTTCAATGTCTGGATTTTGTGTAATATGTACGAGATGAGTGGATGTGAACTATATATGCTTTTTAGTGAATGTAATGAGCTAAGAGAGTCAGTGCAAATTATGTTGTCCGTGTCCGTAGTTTCAGCTATGTTCCCTATCACAAGTTTCAGGGCTTCAAGCCCAGCTGTGATATATATGCTAGTGTCTGACTGAAATTAAGTACCTTAATAATAATAATAAAAATCCGTCACGCAGGGGCTGAGTAAACTAAGCAGATTTCCCACGTGAAGTTTTACAACAGAGAAATCTGCCTACTAATAACAGTAGTAGTAAGGAATCTCTAGACCTATTCACGAGGGACGAATTGTTACGGAAACGGCCGAACTAGCTTTCGGTGGAAAGTCCCGAACATAGCCGACTCCTGCCGACCCCCCACACAATACGAATGCAAATATCTCGGTTAATATTCGAGATACAGAATAAATGTATAGAGCAATATTTATAGTAAATTTAATTTGCAATACGATTGATTCCATACAATGTTTTGATAATAACGGAGATATTTCGAATTTTCAAAAATCCCCCCTGTGAACCCCCCTCCCACTGGTCCGATTTCAGCCATTAACGAACTTAATCTTTCATTTTACATAAAACGATTAAATATGAAGTTTGGACGATCAAACAAAATGTGCGACCGCTAGAGCGTTAACAGACAAATATATATATATATATATATATATATAGATATAGATATATATAGATATAGATATATATAATTTTGAACGGACCTCATTTTCGTCATCTCCTGGGTAGGATCGATG
Source organism: Riptortus pedestris (assembly GCA_019009955.1). Classification (NCBI taxonomy): domain Eukaryota; kingdom Metazoa; phylum Arthropoda; class Insecta; order Hemiptera; family Alydidae; genus Riptortus; species Riptortus pedestris. The sequence continues at coordinate 5,129,456 of CM032233.1, forward strand.
GACATTTGAGGACATTTTTCAAAACTCGCGTCATGAGTACGACCTCAATAGCTGATTTCCCTGAAGGGAAATCTGCTAACAGGTTTCAAAATATTGGCAGGGACAGAATATTAGCAGAGACATAATAATGTGGCAAAAATATGATATGCAGGTGATTGCTACTAAATTCGGCATGCTGGATAGTGAGCTCCCTTACTATCGTTATATCCGGCAAAAGTTGCTCGAAAAAGATTATGTAGAAGTGTTTTGGGATGAAGCGATGAAGACGGCTCATGCTGTTCCTAATAATAATTCTGTTAGTCTTGTCATTGCCAAGGGGGGAAAAAAATCACCTGACATTATGGATATCGCTGACCCAAATGATGACAATGTCCGTAAGTCATACTCCAAGAAAATAAGGAAGTAACAGGATTTACTATCGAAATAAATGTACGTCACGCAGGAGGTGCGTTAACTAAGAAGATTTCCCATGTGCGTCAAGAATTTGTATTTATCTCAAAACGCAAAAGTTCAATGAGAACAACATTTGGTATTTGGGTTTCAAATAAAATGCTTCATAATATACCAGCGTGTTGTTAATATGACATGAGTAGGAGTGGGAGTGCACAGAAGGCCGAAAACAAAAACTGCAAATATCTCGGTTATTAAGATAGTGAAAAAACGTTCATAAAAAAAAATAATTATTGAACATTACATTTGCAATAAATTTGGTTCTATACAATACATCGATCCGAAGCATAATAACGGAGATATTAAGAATTTTCGAAATTCCCCCTCTCACTTGTCAGATTTCAGCCATTAAAGAACTTGATTTTTAGTTTTAATAAAATAAATAATAAAACGTTTAAATATCGTAACGATAAAAAAAAAAAATGGTGACCGCTAGGACGTTAATATATGTGTATATATATATATATATATATATATATATATATATATATATATATATGTATATATATACACATTTTTTAACGAACCTCATTTCGTCATCTGCGTAGGATCGATGGACAATTGAAGACGAAAATCATGAGTACAACCTAAATGGCTGATTTCCATGACTTTTAAGTGCGATAGTTTTAAAATATTTATAGTTTTGCATGAAATGGTGAAAATTTGGATACATAAAGAATTTTTGAACGACCATCGAGACTTATTGCTATGGGGGCTGAGGTTGGCCGTGGAGTTAGGGCGTTGGTTCTAATCTCGGGTGGTAGACTAGAGTGGCTGGTTTGATGCCCGCCCTGGGCAGTGGAAATTTATTTAGTGACGAACTTACTAAATAAACTCCTAGAACGCCCGCCCTGGCTAGAAAAGAGTGGTAACCTGTAGATAACCCGTCCCGATTAGCCTAGTAGCATAAAGTGGACGTAAATAATAATAAACAAACAAACAAACTCATTGCTATATCCCCATCCATCAAAAATATATAGTCTCAGTCATCATAGAAGAATGTACTACCAACATTTTGTAAAAATTATTTGATTCTGAATTGGCATGATATCATTTACTAAGAAATTAAATTAATTAATTAATTAATTAAATTAAAATTATTTACAAAAAATTGTGATAATTTAACTCATTGAAAGAACAATAGTATAACCACTCAAGACTTCAAATCATACAGCATGTAAACACGACAAATATTGAACAGAACTGTAAAATTTTCAAACCAGTGAAAGTTAATTTAATATTTACTGTAATAAATATATTTATTTTTTAAAATAGCTGTTGTTTTGACACTTGTAAATTTTTTAGAGTACTCTTTGAATAGGAGCCAAAAAGTATGTCTCGAAAGGCGTCATGCTCAATAAACATGTCCTAGATATGATGTAAAAATGATTAAAAACATGTGACGCCCCGGCTGCAAATAGAACCTGTCAAAATGTTTTACTCTAACTGCCAAACCCAAGCTCACTTCTCACTATTATTATATTATAACAGATTACGGTTATACTCGCTGTAAAATATCACTAAATCCCCACTAATAATTCATAGCAGATAAATCTTAAGGGCGTTCAGCAACTGAGGTTGTACTCAGGACCGGAATACCGAAAAATGTCCATCGATTCTACATTCTACCCAAGAGATGACGAAAAATCTGCTAAATGAGTTGATGAATGAAATTAGGCAGTATATATAAACTACATATATATATATATATATATATATATATATATATAATTTTTCTGTAGCATACTTCAAAAGTCCGTCACCCAGGGGCTGCGTAAACTAAGCAGATTTCCCTCGCGAAGTTTGACTTATCTTCTGATAAGTATAACACCGGTAACACTACAATGGAAAGCGGCTGAATTGTAAACACAGGCCAGCCAACCACGTAGCGCTGAATAGATAGATAGGCCGGAAGACAAACAATTAACGAAATATTTCTGAACATAAGGTATTAATTTTATTGAAAACAATTTACTAAAGCTAGTTCTGTAATTTATAATGAATCAGAATCATTTTTATCTCAATCACTCAAATATTAGTAATCCAAGAACTAAAGAAGGGGAGGGGTCAACAGAACGTATTTGCATATATCTTACAAACTAAAGTTCAATGAAAACAATATTTGGTACTTAAACTTCGAATAATGTGTTTTATTATATAACAGAGTATTCTTTATGTAACATTAGTAGTAGTGGGACTGAAAACTGTAAAATGCAATTATATGGGTTAATATTCAAGATAGAGAATAAATGTATACAACAATATTTATAGATCATTCAATTTGCAATAAGATACAATTTTTCGATCCGAAGTGTAGTAATGGAGATATTTCGAAGTTTCGAAAATCCTCCCCTCAAATCCCCCCTCCCACTAGTCCGATTTCAGCCATTAACGAACTTGATCTTTATTTTTACATAAAACGTTTAAATCTCGAGTTTGGTCAAGCAAAAATTGCAACCGCTAGAGCGTTAACTGACATATATATATATATATATATATATATATATATATATATATATATATATATACAATTTTCGGCGGACCTCATTTTCGTCATCTCCTGGGTTGGATAGATGGACATTTGAAAAACGTTTTCGAAAATCGCGTCATGAGTACGACCTCAATAGCTGAAATCTCCATAGTGTTCACAGCCTCTGCGTGACGGACTTTTTTAGTAGGCACCCCTATTCGTTTTAGCAGATTTGTCTCAAGGGATATCAACTATTAAGGTCGTGCACATGACGCCATTTTCGAAATTTTTCTTCTACTGCTAAAATTTGAGTGATTGAGATAAAAATTATTTTGATTTATTATAAGTCACAGTGGTACATATAGTAAATAGTTTTCAATAAAATTAAAACATATTTCATTAATTGTTTTTCTTTCCGGTGAGACGTTGGCAGACCTGTTTGTTTACATTTCAGACGCATCCCGTCTGGAGGTTATTAAAATTGGCTGACTGATTTATTTTATCGTTTGTATTCCTTCACTTAATATTCATGGTGGCATTGTGTTACCAGAATGTAGAATTGTCTATTGTTAAACTTCAAGAGGGAAATCTGCTCGGATTACGCAGCCCCTGCGTGCCGGGCCTTTTTTAGGGCTAATAGAGGGAAATGAGGCGATTGGCTGGGAGGGTAGGATTTACAGTGGGGCGGGTGTAAGGGAAGAGGGGTGGCTATATTAGGCGAGGAAGATGGTTCTATTCATAGCCTCCTCCCTCATAGCGATCAAATAGCATGAATAGCCCACTCCCCCAGACCAGAATAGACTAGCCCATCGGAACAACTGCATAAAACAACCAAAACATAGACAACGTAAGGGAAATCTGCTAACATCAAAAAAAGTCCGTCACGCAGGGGCTGCGTAAACTAAGCAGATTTCCCGCGTGAAGTTTAACAATAAATCGGTAAATCTACATACTGGTAACACAACACCACCGTGAACATTAAGTGAATAAATACAAACGGTAATAAGAAATCTTTCAGTCAATTTTAATAACCTGGCGACGCGAAGCGTTTGGAATGTAAATAAATAGGTTTGCCAACTTCTCACCGGAAAGAAAACAATTACTGAAATATATCAGAGTATAACACTAATTTTAATGAAAACCATTTACTATATCTAGTACTGTAACTTATAATGAATCAGGACAATTTTTATCTAAACCAGGGGTCTCCAAACTACGGCCCAAGGGCCATATCCGGCCCGCGGACAGATTTTGTCCGGCCCGCGGAGAGCTAGCATATTTAAAAACTCCATTTAGAGAACATATTCTTTATAGCAAATTAAATTTAGTTTACTGAAGTATTCTAATTTTAAGTTGAATAATTATTAATATGACATCTACATTGATATGGTCATGGGCTAACTACTCATAACATTGTTGTAGGCTTATTGTTATTATTTTTGTGATAATACTGCGATTTCAATCCGCGCTTCATAGCATCGAATTTTTCTGTGTGTAAACTTCCTGTATATTTTGAGTAATTTTGAAAATGCTTTATTTCATAATGACGTTTAATGTTATATTCTTTGAGAACGGTTATGCTTTCATTGCAAATCAAACATAGCGCCTTGTTACTGAACTCAATTACGAAATACTGAATGTTCCACTTATCTTTGAATTTTCTGCATTTACTATCAATTTTTCGCTTCTTTTCCATACTACTAAATCCCACACAAAAGCAACAATTCAAGTCAAAAATATGGTTTTGGCCCTCGGAACTTACTGGAGTAATCAGTATGGCCCTAAGGCTGGAAAGTTTGGAGACCCCTGATCTAAACCAATCAAATTTAGCAGTCCAAGAACTTAAGGCGGGGGAGGGTCACCCGAACATATTTGTATGTATCTCGTACAATAAAAGTCTATTGAAAACAAAATATGGTATTTAAGTTCAAATAACGTTCTGCAGGCTGGAAACAGAAAAATGCAAATATTTTGGTTAATATTCTAGATAGAGAATAAATGTATATAATAATATGTATAGTAATTTTAATTTCCAATAAGATTGATTCTATACACTTTAGACATTTTCAGAGTACTCCCCCCTCATCGCCTCGTCCGATTTCAGCCGTTAACGAACATGATCTTTCTTTTACATAAAACGAGTAAATATTGAGTTTGGTATCGATCCAACAATAATTGCGACCGCTAAACCGGTAACAGACAAATATATATACACACGCATACAATTTTGAAAGGACCTCATTTTCGTCATCTTCTAGGTAGGATCGATGGACATTTGAAGAAAAATATCGAAATTCGCGTCATGAATACGACCTCAATAGCTGATTTCCCCAAAGGGAAATCTGCAAAAAAAAGAAATGAAAAAAAAAGCGGATCCTCTTCAGATCTCTTTTAGCCCTTTGATAAATATTCTAATCTCGTGCGTCAGTCCCATCCATCAGTCTTGAACATGATACAGAAAAAGCCTGGCCATGAGGGGCTGCATAAACTAAGCAGATTCCCACGTGCTGGTATAGCACTCTTTTGATCTCGTATTACATCAGATTCCCTATTTCTGTGTAATATATATATATATATATATATATATATATATATATATATATATTCTAATTCAAACCAAAGTAATGCAGCTATAAATACAAATAATAAAAAGTCCGTCACGCAGGGGCTGCGTAAACTAAGCAGATTTCCCACGTGAAGTTTTACAATAGAAATCTGCCTACTGGTAACACTTAACACCACCGTGAGTAAATACAAACGGTAATGAGAAATCTTTCAGTTAATTTTAATAAGCTCCCAACGGAAACGGCTTCTGAATTGTAAACGAACAGGTCTGCCAACCACTCAGAGCTGAACAGATAGACATATTCTTCACCGGAAAGAAAATCGCTTACTTATATACATCTGAATATAAAATATTAACTGTATTGCAAACTATTTACTATATCTAGTACTGCAGTTTATAATGAATCAGAATAATTTATATTTTAATATATCAAATTTTAGTAGTCCAAGAACTAAAGAAGGGGTGGGAGCGGATGAAAAGAACGTATTGGCATATATCTCACAAAGTAAAAGCGTACACAACAAGATCGGTTTGAAGAAGCTTACATGAGAGCCCAACAGTTACGGAAATGGCCAAACTAATCCGGAAACTTATGACAATAGCCGATCTCATCTCGACCGTTATCCGCACACATTTAATAAAAATGCAAAGATCTCGAACTTGATCTTTCTTTTTACATAAAACATTTTAATATGTTGTTTGGTAACGATCAAACAAAGCATTTGACCGCTAGAGAGTTAACAGACAAATATATATATATATATATATATATATATATATATATATATAGTTTTGAACGAACCTCATTTTCGTCATCTCCTGGGTAGGATCGAAGGACATTTGAAATTTTTCGAAAATCGCGTGATGATCTAGTAAAATTTTATAAAATCAATAAGAAATGAAATTTCACACTTATATAGAACAGGCCTATTTTTTCATTTATTAGGTAAGATATTAAGATATTAGGCTAAGATGGACGATTTTGGAAAATCTTGCCACGAGCACACCCACAATATTTGATTTCACTTCAGGGAATTCAGCATGAATAAAATAAAACTTATCAGTCAAATAAGGATTTCGTCTTGTGAATATTTAAAATTATCTTATAGAAACATGACTCACATTATAAAAGTCCGTCACGCAGGGGCTGCGTAAACGTGACGTTATACAATAGAGAAATCTCCATACGAGAGCCAAATAGTTACGGAAACGGCCGAACTAGCTTTTGGCGGGAAACTTACTCCCCCGTTAACCGCCCACATTTAATAAAAATGAAAATATCTCGGTTAATATTCAAGATAGAGAATAAATGTATAGAACAATATTTATTGTAAATTTAATTTTCAATAAGATTGGTTCTATACAATTGTTTGATCCGACGTATGGGTTACCATACGTCGGATCAAACAATTGTATAGCAATCTCCGTTAGGAGATATTGCGAATTTTCGAAAATCCTCCCTCACCCTGGTCCGATTTCAGCCATTAACGAATTTGATCTGTCTTTTTGCATAAAACGTTTAAATATCGAGTTTGGTAACGACAGCTAGAGCGTTAACAGACAAATTATAATTTTGAACGGACCTCATTTTCGTCATCTCCTGGGTAGGATCGAAGGACATTTGAAGACATTTTTCGAAAATCGCGTCATGAGTACGACCTCAATAGATGATTTCCCTTAAGGGAAATCTGCTAAAAACTGGAGAAGGATGTAAATGGTGCCAATATATATATATATATATATACTCGTATACATTTGAATCATTTACTACTGTATTGCCCCGCTTTTACATCAGACAGGGTAAAATTCCTTGAGAAATATATAGTGTCTCAAAGAGAATACCTATCATTGGTAAACATTTTGGATTACAACAGTGAAAATAAAGTTAATGATGTTTTCTGTTTCTTATCAAAAGTTTGCAAAAGTTAACATTGTAAGAGAACGAATTTCATTATTTTAATGGGGGTGCTTAAACAACAATAATCGGCACATTATTTATTATATGCAATTATACTTATTATTATTATTATTCTGTTTGTCATAAATCTTAGAGAAGAATTATGCTAATTTGATATGTCAGAAAAACTGATCTTTATTTAGACCGTGGAAAAAAATGAATTAACCTACATTTATATTAAATTATGATTTATTGAATTGAGTATTATAATTATTTAGATTAATATTTATATTGCATTACATGCTAATGTTTATGCTGTTAATTTGTAATTTAGAAATTATTATTATTTACACATTTTTTAATAAGTTATAATATATTAATAACCATACTAACAGTAATTGGCCAGACTCTTGGCAACATGTTTGTAAACATAAGCCAATAAAATATCTATCTATCTTCTGGGAATACTGGTAAAAGTCCGTCACGCAGGGGCTGCGTAAACTAAGCAGATTTCCCACGTGAAGTTTTACAATAGAGAAATTTCACGAAAGCCGAGCAGTTAATGAAACGACGGAACTAGCTTTTGGCGAGAGTCACCTCGTCCGTTAGCCGCCCAGATTTAATAAAAAGGGAAATATCTCGGTTAATATTCAAGATAGAGAATAAATGTATATAACAATATTTATAGTAAATTTAATTTGCAATAAAATTGATTCTGTACAATTTTTCGATCCGACGTATAGTAACGGAGATATTCTGAATTTTCGAAAATCCTCCCCTCTAAACCCCCCTCCCACTGGTCCGATTTCAGCCATTAACGAACTTGATCTTTCTTTTTACATAAAACGACTAAATATCGAGTTTGGTAACGATCAAACAAAAATTGCGAACGCTAGAGCGGTAACAGACAAATATATATAGATATATACAGTTTTGAACGGACCTCATTTTCGTCATCTACTAGGTAGGATCGATGGACATTTGAAGAAAAATTTCGAAAATTCCGTCATGAGTACAACCTCAATAGCTGATTTCCCTTAAGGGAAATCTGCTAAAAGGAAATCAGGAGCAGGTTACAATCTCGCATAATTGATATGCGCTGCGGGCTTAGTATTTAGAACATACGCAGGAGGAAATAGCTACGCCGCCCCTTCCAGATAATTTATTATTATAGTCGAGTAAAAATTAATGATTTCAATTTAAGTTATCAATCATAACTGACACCAATCAAAACTATGTTTTAATAGCTTTAAATGTTTTTTTATTTATTTTTATTAGTTTGTAGTTTCGATGGACTTTGAATGAACTTTTCGAAAGTCGCTCACGCAGGGGCTGCGTAAACTAAGCAGATTTCCCACGCGAAGGTTTACAATAGATAAGTATACATACAGGTAACACTACCGTGAATGTTATATGAATAAATACAAACGGTAATGAGAAATCTTTCAGTCAATTTACAATACAAGTTAATAATCTCTACAACGGAAAGCGGCTGGATTGTAAACCAACGGCCAGCCAACCTCGTAGCCCTGAATAGATAGGTAGACCGAAAGATAGAAAGACAACCAATTATTGAAATATATCTGAATATAACATATTAATTTTATTGAAAACAATTTACTAAAGCTAGTGCTGTAATTTGTAATGTATCAGAATTAGTTTTGTCTCAATCACTCAAATTTTAGTAATCCAAGAACAAAAGAAGGTGGGGGGGGGGGTCAAACGAACGGATTTGCATATATCTCACAATGTAAATATTCAACGAAATCAATATTTAGTATTTAACCTTGTAATGAAGTGGTTCATGAAATAACAGCTTACTGTTAATATGACATAAGGAGAAGTAGGGCTTTGCTGCAGGCTGAAAACTGAAAAATTTAAATATCTTGGTTAATAATCAGCATAGAGAATACATGTATATAGCAATATTAATAGTAACTTTAATTTGTAATAAGATTGGTTCTATACACTTTTTCGACCCGGTGTATATTAAGAGAGATATTTCAAGAGATGTTTAATAAGTCCGTCACGCAGGGGCTGCGTAAACTAAGCAGATTTCCCACGTGAAGTTTTAGAGAATAGAGAAATTTCACGAGAGCCGAGCAATCAAGGAAACGGCCGAACTAGTTTTTGGCGGGAAAGTCACTCACGTCCGTTAGCCGCCCAGATTTAATAAAAATGCAAATATCTCAGTTAATATTCAAGATAGAGAATACATGTATATAATAATATTTATAGTAAATTTAATTTGCAATAAGATTGATTCTGTACAATTTTTCGATCCGACGTACAGGAACGGAGATATTTCGATTTTTCGAAAATCCTCCCCTCTGAACCCCCCCCCTCCCAGTGGTCCGATTTTAGCCGTTAACGAACTTGATCTTTCTTTTTACATAAAACGACTAAATATCGCGTTTGGTAACGATCAAACAAAAATTGCTACCGCTAGAGCGGTAACAGACAAATATATATATATATATATATATATATATATATATATATATATATATATATATATATATATACAGTTTTGAACGGACCTCATTTTCGTCATCTCCTAGTTAGGAACGATGGACATTTGAAGAAAAAAGTCGAAAATTCCGTCATGAGTACAACCTCAATAGCCGATTTCCCTTAAGGGAAATCTGCTAAAAGTCCGTCATGCAGGAGCTGATGGAAGCTGATTTTCCACGTGAAGTTTTACAATAGACAAATCTACATACTCTTACACTTAACACCACCGTGAATATTAGGTCAACAAATGTCAATGAGAAAACTTTCAGTCAATTTACATTTTTATAACCTCTATATCGGAAAGCATCTGAATTGTAAAGAAACAGGCCAGCCAACCTCTCAGAGCTGAAAGATAGAAATTTTCTTCACCGGAAAGAAAAACAATTAATGAAATTTATCTGAATATAATTTTATGGAAAACTATTTACGTCACACAGGGGCTGCGTAAACTAAGCAGATTTCCCTCGTGAAACGTAACAATATATAAATCTACATACTGGTAACACAACACCAACGTCAATATTAAGTGAATAAATACAAACGGTAATAAGAAATCATCCAGTGAATTTTAAAAAACTCCCGACGGGAAATGTCTGAAATGTGAACAAACAGGTCTGTCAACCTCTCACCTTATATCAGAATATAATATATTAATTTGAATGAAAACCATATACTATATCTAGTCCTGTAATTTATAATGAATCAGAATACTTTTTACCTCAATCAATCAAATTTTAGTAGTCCAAGAACTTAAGACGGGGGGAGGGTCACCATAACATATTTGCACGTATCTCGTATAATAAAAGTCTCTTGAAAACAATATTTGGTATTTAAGCTTCGAATAATGTAGTTTAATATAAATTAGAGTATTATTTATGTAACATGAGCAGAAGCGGGGGTTTGCTAAAGGCTGAGAACTGAAAAATGCAAATATCTCGTTTCATGTTCAAGATAGAGAATAAATGTGAATAACAATTTTTATACTGCATTTAATTTTCAATAGGATTGGTTCAATACGATTTTTCGATTCGACGTATAATAACGAATATATTTCGAAAAACTTCGATTCCTCTCACTAGTCCTATTTCAGCCATTAAAGAATTAGCTCTTTCTTTTTACATAAAAAGATTAAATATCGAGTTTGGTAACGAATTAATAAAAATTGTGACCTCTAGAGCGTTAACAGACATATATATAGATATATATAATTTTGAAAGGTCCACATTTTCGTCATCGATGGACATTTGAAGAAGTATTTCGGGAATCGCGTTATGTGTACGACCTCAATAGCTGATTTCTCTTAAGGGTAATCTGCTAAAATTCTTTAAATGTCTATCGATCCTACCCAGGAGATAACGGAAATGTGGTTCATTCAAAATTATATGTATAGATATATAGATTTGTGTCTGTTAAAGCTCTAGCGATCGCAATTATTGTTACATCGTAACAACTTTTTGTTTGTCGATTAGATCGGTATCAAATTTCTGCTGGTTCAAATGTTTATTCTACAATATTAAAAATAACGATAGATACTCAAGGAATATTCCCTTCATTAAAATTAAATTATGTCGCTCTAGACGAAGATAACTAGGAACTGAAGCTATTATAAATAACAATTATAAGAGGTCATGTCTCGAGAGAATAGAATATAATTAGGGTTTGGGATGTGTCCTAGTGCTCCTGTTGGGTCATACGGCTCCTGACTAATGCTATTATTTTCAGAGCACTATTGAACTTGGCTGTTGATCATAGGGAAATAAATTATTTTTGACACGTGGCGAAGGGGTCCGGAGAGTATTTCGCCAGCGTTAGTTAACAACTGTCCCTCCTGTACACATTGGAATTCCTTGGCAGTTTTCCCAGTTCATACTCCTCTAATTTTAGAACCATCCTCCGTCTATCCAAAAGTTTCCATTACATTTCTCTTTAAAGTTTTATATATATACAAAGAAGGTTTCGGGGTGTCCAGTTTCTGCACAGTATAATACTTTATGATCAACTAACTCAATATATTTTGAATAATTACTTTTGAATTGTGGCAATTTCATTAGGAATGCCTTTCAACAACAGATATCATTGTATTACTGAGAACAAATAAATGAATAGAAAGAATTAAGTGAGACATTTTTGGCCTTTATAAATTGCAAACAACGGACCAGAAATACTAACCAGTTTATCTTATGATCACGCTGTTTGCAGCTCAGACACTGCCTTTCAAAGAATCTAAATTGTGAATCTACTAGCTTAATTTCTTCGTAGAATTTCCTAATACAATTTTTTTTCTTCAGAATTTGAGAAATTTGTTTCAAATGTACAAAATCATTGTATATTACTTTTAATTAATTAATTAACAGCTACAGAAACAAAAATTACTTTGGATGTATCAGAAGGACTATTTTCTACCATACTGTGGTTTATTTTGCAAGTTCTAAAGTGTATTTGCTTTTTAATGTATGAAAGTATTGCAGTTGATGGTCAATATTCCAATAAACGATTGTTATATTATATACTGTTCCGCATTGACTTTCCTCTATAAAAAAAAAAAAAAATATTATTTCAATAACAACAAATTATCCAAGAGTTTAAAGTGTTGAAACAACGAGAGTAGTAATTATCGATTGTATTTGGATTGGGTCCATTATTAGCGTAATTATTGTTAGCAGATTTCCCTTAAGGGAAATCAGCTATTGAGGTTGTATTCATGACGCGATTTTCGAAAAATATATTCAAATGTCCATCGATCCTATCTAGTAGATGACAAAAATGAGGTACGTTCACAATTTTATATATATATATATATATATATATATATATATATATATATGTGTGTGTGTGTGTGTGTGTGTCTGTGTGTGTGTGTGTGTTTATGTCTTCTTCCTCTTGCAATTCCTATTTAATCGTAACGAAACCCGAAATATAAGAGTTTCATGTAAAACTAAAGATGGAGTTGGTTAATAACTGAAATCGAACTAGCGGGAGGGGGGGGGGAGTTTAGAGGGGAGGAATTCGAAAAGTGTTAATATCTGTTATTATGCGTCGGATCGAAAATTTGTATAGAACTAATCTTATTAAAAATGGAATTTTCTATAAGTGTTGTTATGTACGTATTTTCACTATCTTGATTATTAACTGAAATAATTGCAGTTTTCAAGATCGAGTTCGTTAACGGCTCAAATCAGACTAGGGGGAGGATCGAAAAATTTTATATAACCAATCTTACTGAACATTTAATTGCCTATAAATATAGTTATATGCATATTTTCTCTGTCATGAATATTAACGGAGTTTTTAGGATTTTTTTAGTTTTCAGCCATCAGTAAACCCTCACTGCTACTCAGGGCATTTTAACAATAAGCCTATGTATCATGAATGATACTAATTTTCTAAGCCTAAATACTAAATATTATTTGCAAAAGACCATTATTATGCGAGAGACACGTCAATTCATTGTTTGGTGACCTCGTCATTTAAGATTTGACGTTCTTATCTCGAAAATGTTTATTCGATCTGTAGCATATTCGATATTTAACCGTTTCATGCAACTATGGAGTTCATTGTCGTTAATAGTTGAAGTCGGGCTAGGAATTAAGGGAGGGGGAGGGGATTCGAATATTCAAAATATCTCCGTCATAATGAGTTAGAGAACAAATCCTGTTAAACTATTGGTCTACAATTGTTGGTCTATGCATTAGGGAAATCAGCTATTGACGATGTACTCATGACGCGATATTTGAAAAATGTCCTCAAATGCCCATCGATCCTACCAAGGAGATGACAAATATATATGTCTGTTATCGCTCTTGCGGTTTCATGTATAAATAAAGATCAAGTTCGTTAATGGCTGAAAGCCGACCAGTGGGAGGTGGCGTCTTCAAACATTTATAATATCACCTTTATTATGAGTCGGATCGAACAATTGTATAGACCCACCTTATTGAAAATGTAATGTACTATAAATATTGTTATACGGGGTGTGGCTATTAAATAACGAGACTGACGCTGCTACAGAAGAAGTGCGCATGCGCCAAACGCCAGCAACTAACAGCTGTTATCGTGAAGCTTCCTCATTCGAATATAGTGCCTCTCGCTTCTGTAAACAAATCAGTACAGCCGTAGCCTTCGTTCGCATTAGAGTTGTTTTTTTGTTTCGTCGGAAAAATGTTAAGTGCAACAGTAGAGCAACGAATTGTTGTGAAATTTCATGTGAAACTTGGAAAAATCGCTACTGAAACTTATAATTTATTGAAAGAAGTGTATGGCAATGAATGTTTATCGCGTGCACGTGTTTTTGAGTGGTTTAAGCGTTTTCAAGATGGCCGAGAAGACGTTCAAGATGATTCACGCCCGGGTCGCCCTTCCACGTCGAAAACGGATGACAATATCGAAAAAATCGGTAATCTAATTCGATCTGACCGTCGGTTAAGTATTCGTGCGATTGCTGAAACTGTACGAATTGATAAAGAATCCGTACGGCAAATATTACATAACAATTTTAACAAGCAAAAAGTGTGTGCCAAAATGGTGCCTAAAATTCTCACATTTGAACAACTGGAAGCTCGCAAAAATGTTTGTACTGACACTTTGAATGCCATTGAAAATGACCCAAACTTACTGGAAAGGATATTAACATGTGACGAATCATGGTTTTTTTATGTATGATCCTGAAACAAAGCGCCAATCCATACACTGGAAGAGCCCATCTTCACCGAGAGCCAAAAAAGCTCGAATGAGCAAATCAAAATTCAAAGCAATGTTGATTGTTTTTTTCGATATTCATAGGATTGTGAACCTCCACTGGGTTCCTGAAGGTCAAACGATTAATCAACATTACTACCTTCACGTTCTTCCTGAACTGCGCGAAAGAATAAGGAAAAAACGACCTGAATTGTGGAAGGACAAGTCATGGGTTCTCCACCAAGACAATGCGCCGGCTCATTCCACTTTGTCTGTTAAGAGGTTTCTAGCCAAATTCAGCATCCCAATGTTAGACCATCCTCCTTATTCGCCGGATCTTGCGCCGTGCGACTTCTATCTGTTTCCTAAGGTGAAATCTGCATTAAAAGGAACAAGATTTGAGTCTGTTGAAGCTGTGAAAGAGAAAGCGGCACGCGTCCTGAAGGAGCTGGCAGAAAAAGACTTCCAGCACTGTTTCGAACAATGGAAGGTTCGCATGGAGTAAACTTTTATTCTCTATCTTGAATATTAATATAATCGATATATTTGAATTTTTCAGTTTTTCATTCGGTTTTCATAGAAACCCCCCCCCTCCTACTCATTTCATATTAATAATAAGCTATTATATTATGAAGCACTTCATTTGAAACCTAAATATCAAATGATGTTCTCATTGAAGTATTAAGATAAATGCAAATACGTGACGCACCTGGCCAATCTGCTTAGTTAACGCAGCCCCTGCGTGACGGACTTTATTTTTATAATTCAAGTATAAAACGAGAAGCTAATATTTATGTTTTCAACCTTTAGTACCATCCCCCTTCTGCTCATCGGATTTTCACATAGAAATAGAGAGTATGTTGTGAGATGAGTTCAAATGTGTGTCACACCAGCACTTAGAAAATCTGCTTAGTTTACGCAGCCCCTGCGTGACGGACTTTTATATTCTAGTAACGATTCTAACCAGAAAAAAAAATCCACTACACAATTTTTTTTTTATCTAAATGTTATTATTTCCTACTAGTCATTTTTATTGGTTTGGGAAATATCAATTAAAAATAATCATCCCTTAGGAGATTATAGTTTAACTCTTTTTTTAGGATAATTAAAATGTATTTTCCTACTCCTTGTTTAACCTGAATTTTTAACTTTTTAAAAGAGGAATGAATTATTTACGTCTATATTAATTGGAGATTCAGAGAATGTTTAATACTTATTAATTTCCTAAGATTAAGATACACACAATATTTCTTTGTAGGAATATGAACTATTAGCAGCAGATCACTTTAGAAGACGCAATTATTTTTTTAATCGGTATTTAATCGTTTTATATAAAAAGAAAGATCAAGTTCGTTAATTGCTGAAATCGAACTAATGGGAGGGGGGGGGGGTTAGAGGAAGGATTTCGAAGATACGTCGGATTGAAAAATTGTATAGTAACAATCTTATTGTAAATGTAATTCTTAATAAATTTTGTTAGAGCGTTTTTACTCTATCTTGACTATTAACCGAGATATTTGCATTTTTATTAAGTGTGTGTGGACAACGGACGAGTTGAGATTGGCTGATGTCGGTTCTATTCATGAGTTTCCTAGTATGCAGATTTCTCTATTGTAAAACTTCACATGGGAAATCGGCTTAGTTTAAGCAGCCCCTACGTGACGGACTTTAAATATAATATATTGAGACATTGCTAATACAAATGGTGGAGTTTACTGTATTAGAATATCAGAGACGCTAAAATAATTAACAAGTATAATCTTCAACTCAATTTCATATTAATGAACTTCAGAAAAAAAACAACTTCTGACACAATAATATCAGTTTCATTTCAGAAAGAAATTGAAAAATATGGCCACTACATCCAATATTACAGGGATGCCTTGAAATCAGAGCAGGTTGGTGGAGCCACTAGCCGTTCTAGTCCAAATATAAATCTTCTTTTTCAGCTCTCATAACTCAAATCGCCATTGGTATCATTTTAAAGATAATAATTGACTCTCAAAATCGTTTAATCCGGGCTATACATAACTTATGTTACTAAATGAGTGATAAAGAAATAATATTCATGTGGAAGCAGCCCTATAAAAATATTAAAACCCATGTAAAAGCAGATAAAGGAGGCAATTACAAAAATAAGCGGATAGTTTAGTTCTGGAGACCTTTTGCAGAACACAGCGAGATAATAAGCTTAACCCAGAAAAAAACCTACACTCTTAAAATAATATTTGCTAACCATTCAGAACTAAACTTCTGATGTTTGTGCATATTTGTGTGTAACATTGCCTTTGACTGTAAATATTATATTCATATCATATCATTATAATAAACTAGTGATTGTTAATGGGCTTCTGGATTGAGCCAAAATAAAATTGAAGCTGATACGAGTTTTATTACTTGATTATCGCTTACTGTTACCATTCCTAGTACACACGAGCCGTAGATAATTTTAACTCGAATTAATAGTGCTGACGATAGTAAATAGTATATTTAAGCAATATACTGAAAAACAGTTTATATCAACCTCCAAATATTCTCAAATCTCACGAATTCGTTCACAAGTCATTCCTGAGAATTATAAAAATTCTTTCTATTGCCAAGTCAACATTCCTGCCGATAATCAAGTAATGTTTCTCCCAATAATTCTTAGCGATTACAAAATAATATTTCTGGTTCATTACTTAACACCGTTTACTATCCCCATCTGATCCCAAGTAATATTTCCGCCAGGTAATCTGTTAGTCCTGAGGATTGCCTGTAAAAATCAAGCCAATCAGTTGTAAACATTCTTGCGGATTACAAAGTAATCATTCATAACAACTGCCAAGAAATCGTTACTACCAATTACATCACAATGTGCCCTTTAATTGCCAAAGAAATCATTCCTGTCCACTAGCAAGTAATGGCCCTGAAGGTTAGCAACAAATTTGGCTGCCGCTTGCCTATTAATTATACTTTTCCATTGAAACTAACCGTCCCAACCGATTACCACGTAATCATTCCCTATACATTGCAAATAACCATCTCAACCGATTACCAAGTAATCTCTCCTTTCTTATTGCAAATAACCGTTCCAACCGATTACCAGGGAATCATTCCTATTCCATTGCAAATTACCGTCCCAACCGATTACCACATAATCATCCTATTTCATTGCAAATAACCGTTCCAACCGATTACCACATAATCATCCTATTTCATTGCAAATAACCGTTCCAACCGATTACCAGGGAATCATTCCTTTTCCATTGTAAATACCTGTTCGTACCGAGTACCAAGTAATCATTCCTATTCCATTGCAAATAACCGTTCCAACCGATTACCAGGGAGTCATTCCTTTTCCATTGTAAATACCTGTTCCTACCGAGTACCAAGTAATCACTCCATTCTTATTGCAAATAACCTTTCCTACCGATTACCATGTAATCATTCCTTTTCCATTGCAAATAACTGCCCCAACCGATTACCAAGTAATCATTGCTTTCCCATTGCAAATACCTGTTCCTACCGATTGCCAAGCAAGCACTCCTTTCTTATTGCAAATAACCTTTCCTACCGATTACCAAGTAATCATTCCTTTTCCATTGCAAATAACCGCCCCAACCGATTACCAAGTAATCATTCCTATTCCATTGCAAATAACCGTTCCAAACGATTACCAGGGAGTCATTCCTTTTCCATTGCAAATAACCGCCCCAACCGATTACCAGGGAATCATTCCTTTTCCATTGCAAATAACCGCCCCAACCGATTACCAGGGAATCATTCCTTTTCCATTGCAAATAACCGCCCCAACCGATTACCAAGTAATCACTCCTTTCTTATTGCAAATAACCTTTCCTACCGATTACCACGTAATCATCCTATTCCATTTCAAATAACCGTTCCAACCGATTACAAGGGAATCATTCCTTTTCCATTGTAAATACCTGTTCCTACCGAGTACCAAGTAATCACTCCTTTCTTATTGCAAATAACCTTTCCTACCGATTACCACGTAATCATCCTATTCCATTGCAAATAACCGCCCCAACCGATTACCAGGGAATCATTCCTTTTCCATTGTAAATACCTGTTCCTACCGAGTACCAAGTAATCACTCCATTCTTATTGCAAATAACCTTTTTACCGATTACCATGTAATCATTCCTTTTCCATTGCTAATGTTACATATTAAAACATATTGAAACTCGAGTGATAGAGATAAAAATTATTCTGATTCATTATTAATTACAATACTAGATATAGTAAATAGTTTTGAATCAAATTAATTTGTTATATTCAGATATATTTCAGCAACCGAATTTCTTTCCGGTGAAGAATATTCTACCTATTTGTTCAGTTCTGGAAGGTTGGCAGACCTGATTGTTTACAATTCAGACGCATTCCGTTGGGAGGTTATTAAAATTGATTGAAAGATTTCTCATTACAGTTAGTATTTACCAAATACCAAATAATGTTCTTATTAAACTTTTACGTTTTGAGATAAATGCAAATACGTGACGCATATGGGAAATCTGCTTAGTTAACGGAGCCCCTGCGTGACGGATTTTTTTAAATTATATGCTTCTTCTAGTCAAGAGAGGTTAGCAGACCTGTTTGTTTACATTTCAGACGCTTCCCGTGGCCAGGGGAAAGATTTCTTATTACCGTTTGTACTTTTCACTTAATATTCACGGTTGTGTTGAGATACCAGTATGTAGATTTATCTATTGTTAAACTACAAGAGGGAAATTTGTTTAGTTTATGCAGCCCCTGTGTGATGGACTTTTGTTCTTTTAGTTTAACAGTTTAATTAACACTAGGAAGACATTTGGTGTCCACATCAGACTTTCACAATAATAACTATTGGCAAAAGGTTATGAGACGAATTTGGATGTGGGTAGAGCTATTAAGGCTGCATGAATGAAGAAGGGCAGGGCTATAGATGAGAGCCAATCAATTAGGGTTATATGTAGCTAGCTAGCCTAGGGTTGCGTCACTGATTCCAATTGTCTTATGCAGGTGGAGGCTGCTCAATGCCTCGCATTGTATCGCAGAGTTGAATGCATGGAGCTCAGCCAGATGATCAGCTGCTACACCTTCATTCACTCTCTCCCAGTCATCCTACATCCATCCGTCCCTCCTAACGAAAACAGTTTTAGCAGATTTCCCTTGAGGGACATCAGCTATTGAGCTTATACTCATGATGTGATTTCGAAATTTGTCTTCAATGTCAATCGATCCTGCTTAGGAGATGACGAAAATGAGGCCCGTTCAAAATTGTATATATATATATATATATATATATATATATATATATATATATATATGTGGTGTGTTGTTCTTTTCGGAGTTTTGGTCAATGTTGGTGAAATGAATCTTAGTTTATGCCGATATTTCGAGAATATTTATTTTCTCTTCCTCAGGGCTGTAAAAATTACATGTACTACATTATAATATTGCACATTGTTGTTATGCATTGTTATAAAAGGGTGTTTTTTCCTTATTATTACTTACCAAGACTAAATATATTTATAGACTATTATACATTCTTATTGCACTATGACTAGGGTTATAGTAACCTTCCTTGTTTTGTTTACATAGCAGGGTCACAGCCTTTTGTATGTTTTATATATTTATAGTATGGTGTATTTGTTTGTTAAACTATATTATAATTGTTGTACTGTGGTTCTTATATTATTTTACAATGGTTATTGCTATGCACTATTTTAATTAATTTGTTAATTAAAATAGTGCATAGAAATAACCATTGTAAAATAATATAAGAACCACAGTACAACAATTATAATATAGTTTAACAAACAAATACACCATACTATAAATATATAAAACATACAAAAGGCTGTGACCCTACTATGCAAACAAAACAAGGAAGGTTACTATAACCCTAGTCATAGTGTAATAAGAATGTATAATAGTCTATAGATATATTTAGTCTTGGTAAGTAATATTAAGGAAAAAACACCCTTTTACAACAATGTATAACAACAATGTGCAATATTATAATGTAGTACATGTAATTTTTACAGCCCTGAGGAAGAGAAAATAAATATTCTCGAAATATCGGCATAAACTAAGATTCATTTCACCAACATTGACCAAAACTCCGAAAAGAACAACACACCACATATAAATACAACCTGGTCGAAAACATCAGCGCTATTTTTTATATATATATATATATATATATATATATATATATAAACTAGCTACGTTACCCGGCTTCCTCCGGGAATTTATTTGAGGCTGAATGATGATGGTAAATATTTTGGCAAGGCTTTACTTTGCACAATATTCGGACAAAACCCCGTCCCAGTGTTAGGGGTTTATTACCGTCGTTGCTGTGGATTTGTTAATAATAAAATTAATTTTTTATGTAAGATTTCACTGTCCTGCATATTGTCATATTTCCCGTTTCCTGTGAATGTATTTTTTTTTGTAACGTAACGGACCATATAATTCATAATCATAGAAAGTATTCTGTCTTCCAATCCATGTATGAATAAAAGTTCCCTTTCCTTGAAGCGGTACAAAGCCCACCGGTGACAGCTGGTTTAGTACGTCTTAACCTTTATTAAAATATTGTTGTAAGTCTCGATTGTAAAGTGTATATTCATATTGGTACATAGTGTCTTCAGTAAAGTATATCATATTTTAACGGAGCAGAGTTAATAAATAGCAGCCATTACTGGGTGCACCGTATATATATGTATATATATATATTTATATATATATATATATATATATATATATATATATATATATATATGTATATATTTTTGTCTGTTACCACTCTAGTGGTTCAATTATTGTTTGATCGTTACCCAACTCGATATTTAGTCGTTTTATGTGGTAAGAAAGATCGGAAAAGGGGAGGGGGTTTAGGGGAATTTTGAACATTCAAAATATCTCCGTTACTATAAGTCGGATCGAAAATGTGCATAGAACCAATCTTATTGCAAATTAAATGTAATATAAATATTGTTATACACATTTATTCTCTATCTTGAATATTAACAGAGATATTTGCATTTTTCAGTTTTGAGCCTACATAAAAGCCCCACTTCTACTCATGTATCATGAACAATACTCTATTACATAATAAACCACTTAATTCGAAGCTTAAATACCAGAAATGTTGTTTTAAAGACACCTTAATATACGAGATATATGCAAATATGTTCTGGTGACCCCCCCCCCTGTCTTATGTTCTTGGACTACTGAATTTGATTGATTGAGGTAAAAATTATTCTATTTCTATATAAATTACAGTACTAGATATAGTAAATAGTTTTCAAGAGTACAAACATGTAATATTCTGATACATTTCAGTAATTGTTTTTCTTCTACATTGCCAGACCTAAAATCAAAATTTCATCAAGGTTGGTTCTATAACATTTTATGATCCGACTCATAACAACGAAGATGTATTGAATTGTCTAACCACCCCTCCCCTCTCTAAACTATATTTGCATGTGTCTCACAAAGTAATAGCTCAACGAAAACCATATTTACTATTTAACCTTGGAATGAAGTGGTTCATGAAATAACAGCTTATAGTTAATATGACATAAGTAGGAGTGGGGGTTTACTCATGACAACTAAAATAAGGAAATATCTCGGCTAATATGCAATATAGAGAAAACATGCATATGACAACATTTATAGAAATTTTTATTTGAAATAAGATTGGTTCTGTGTCATATTTCGGTCCGATGCATAATAGCGGAGATATTTTGAATTTTCAAAAGTCCACCCTCTAAATCCCCTCTCCAGTACGATTTCAGCCGCTAACGAACTTGATGTTTATTTTTACATAAAACGTTTAGACCTCCAGTTTGGTAACGAGCAAAACAAAATTACGACCGCTGCAGCGTTAACTGATATATTTATACTGTTTTGAACGGACCTCATTTTTGTCATCTCTTGAGTAGGATCAATGGACATTTGAGGAAATATTTCGAAAATTGGGACCTCAATAGCTGATTTCCCTTAAGGAGACAAGTGCTAAAATGCATCGTATCAACTAGGTGGACGTTTAAAGAATTAATATTAAATCCGCTCCATGAATCCAACCTCAATGGCAGATTCGCTATCTGCTTTAGAAGATTTTAGAAATGCCCTAACAGCCAGACAGACAGGCTGGTTGAATGAACTATACCCTTCGCGTCTATGTCACGATAAAACCAATTGACTAGGCCGATGCCCTGCTTGGAGCTAAAGTTAGATACACATTTTTAGATAGCAACGTAGCCTTGCTCCACATGTCTTTGTAAATATAACATAACAAATGGCTTCTACTGGAAGAATCTAGAATAAGGGCGGGGTAAATCCAAAAATGAACATATCACATTACACTATACATTGTAAATTAATAATAACATTAATTTGAAAAAAAAACATTAATTTAGCAAAACCCTACGATAATTCTTTACTAGATACAGTATTAATAAGTGCCTTCTTACATGACATATTTACTAAATCTAAACAGAGATTGCTCCTAACATTTCTGAAGTGCTCAAATCCCTCTTACGGTCGTTGTGACTGTCCTCACTGGGGAGGTCGTTCATACTGAGGTTCCCGAAGCAGGTTAAGTCAGCTAATTACAAATCGATTCTCGTCAAAATTTAAAATCGATTATTTCATTTAAAAGATAAAATGTTATAAAATATATGATTGAGGTATTTAATTTCTGTTTTTTTAGCAGATTTCCCTTAAGGGAAATCAGCTATTGAGGTCGTACTCATGACGCGAGTTTCGAAAAATGTCTTCAAATGTCCATCGATCCTACCCAGGAGATGACGAAAATGAGGTCCGTTCAAAATTTTATATATATATATATATATATATATATATATATATATATATATATATATATATATTTGTCTGTTAACGCTCTAGCGGTCGCAATTTTTGTTTGATAGTTACCAAACTCGATATTTAGTCGTTTTATGTAAAAAGAAAGACCAACTTCGTTAATGGCTGAAATCGGTCCAGTGGGAGGGGGGTTTAAAGGGGCGATTTTCGGAAAATTCAAAATATCTCCGTTATTATGCGTCGGATCGAAAAATTGTATAGAATCAATCTTATTGCAAATTAAATTTACTATAAATATTGTTCTATACATTTATTCTGTATCTTGAATATTAACCGAGATATTTGCATTTGTATTCTGCATTGGTCGGCAGGAGTGAGCTGTTTGGTACTTTCCGAAGAGCTCTGGCGGCCGTTTTCGTAACTATTCGTCCCTCGTGTATAAGTTTAGTGATCCCTTACTACTTACTATTATTGGGCAGATTTCTCTATTGTAAAACTTCACGTGGGAAATCTGCTTAGTTTACGCAGCCCCTGCGTGACGGACTTTTTTTTTGTTTACAGCGTTTTTTCTATTTTTTATTATGTGAATGCTCTCGGGAAGCTCAGTATCAAAGGCCTGTCCAGTGAGGACAGTCGCAACGAACGTAAGAGGGCAACTAGCAGTTCAGAAATGTAAGTAGCACTGTATTCACTTTATAGAACAATTTACAATCCAACTCTTAATAACGGAGTTATTTTGAATTTTCGAAGCCCTCTCTAAACTCCCTCAATTCCAATTCCGATTTCCACCAACAACAATTATGAACTATAGTGTTGACTGAAACTGTTAAATATCGTGTGTGGTATAGATCAAATTAACATTTTCGAGTAAAGAGCGAAAACTCTAGATTCATGACTTCATCACGCAACGGATTTGGGTGTATCTTGCATATTTAAAGTTTCTTGAAAGAAATATTTGGTATTTAAGCTTAGAATAGCCATGAGTAGGAGTGGGGGTTTACTGATGGCCGGAAACTATAATATTCAAATATCTCGGTTAATAGTGTTGCGAAAATTAAATGCATGAGTAATCCTTCAGAGAGAGAGTCGCGTATTTGGGAAGTGCGATATAGATCAAAGAAACCGACAGAATGGCCTAGGTCCAACCAGTACCTTCCAGCCAGACGTCGAGATGTCCAGACAATTCCCCTTTGATGTATGCCGACAACCTATATAAGAACAGCCAGCCGCGGTCGAGTCAGTTTTATGCTCAGCGATCTTGATGGTCACATCAGTGCTACAGTGCGACTTAGTGCAGTGCGGTAAAGTGTTTTTAGAAGAAGAACAGTGTTGTGCCGTGACTGTAAGTAACAGTTTAGTGCCGTGTTTAAGACAGTGCAGTGCCGCGAAGTAAAGGACAGTGCAGTGCCTCAAAGTAAAGGACAGTGAAGTGCCGCGAAGTCAAGGACAGTGCAGTGCCGTCTTGTTGTGAATTTCAGTGAACGTGAGTGAATTGTTGGACTGTGTAATCTGAAGAACAGTGACGCTATCAGTGTATACTGTAAGTAGTAATTAAGAATAATTACCAAGTGTATTGTGCATTGTAAAATAAATTGTGCAGTGAAACTGTGAAACTTGCGAGTATTTAATTTTGCAATCCAAAAGAACTCTTATTAAAAACGTTTATTACTGGTTTTGGTAATAAAAACGTAACAATATTCAATATAGAGAAAAAATGTACATAACAACATTTATAGGACATTGCGAGCGATTCTATACAGTTTTTCGATCCGATGCGTTAAAATGGTGTATTTTAAATTTTCGAAATTCCCCTCTAAACCCCGCTCTCCCTCTCCGATTTCAGTTGTTCACGAACATGACCTTTATTTTTACATAAACCGTTTAAATATCGAGTTTGGTAACGATTAAACAAAAATTGCGACTCCGCGACCGTTAACAAACAAATATATATATATATATATATATATATATATATATATATATATATATATACACACACACACACACATATAGTTTTGAACTGACCTACTTTTGAAATCTACTAAAATAGGCAACATACATTGTTGAGTAATACAAGTAAATAATACAATTTAAGAATAAATATACTGTTAAAAATAAAATAAAAACCAAGACAATCCTCCTAGAGATACAAACTACTTAAAATTATAACAACAAACAGAAACAAAAAAAAAGTCCGTCACGCAGGAGCTGCGTAAACTAAGCAGATATCCCGCGTGAAGGTTTACAATAGAGAAATTTCACGAACAGTTGCGGAACTAGATTTTGGAAACTCATGACTAGAACCGAAATTAGCCGATCTCATCTTGCCCGTTATCCGCACACTTAATAAAAATACAAATATATCGATTATATTCAAGATAGAGAATAAATTTATATAACAATAATTATATTAAATTTAATTTGCAATAAGATTGGTTCTATACAAGTTTTCGATCCGACGCACAGTAACGGAGAGTTTTCGAAAATCCTACTGTCTAGTGGGGGGGGGGGCCCCCACTGGTCCGATTTTAGCCATTAACGAACTTGATCTGTATTTTGACATAAAACGTTTACATATCGAGTTTGGTAACGATGAAGCAAAAGTTAGAGCTCAGGGAATGGACATTTGAAGAATTTCCTCAGGGAAAATCAGCTAAAAGGGCGGTTCCCTGTAGATAATCTCTCTCAAACAGGTTTAGAGCTGTAAAATGGACATCATTTAATAATATGTTACACACAGCATAGAATTCTAAGCAGTTAAGTCTCTCAAGCAGGATAAATGAATGAATGATTTCATTAACACCCTTTTCCTTTTTCAGTGTACGAAGATTTGAGAGACACCATATCAGAGAAACATAACATAGTAACGTCAACATACATACAGGTAACACTACCATGAATGTTAAGTGAATAAATAAAAACGATAATGAGAAATATTTCAGTCAATTTACACTACAAGTTAATAATCTCTACAACGGAGAGCAGCTGAATTGTAAATAAACAGGCCAGCCAACCTTATAGCGCTGAATAGATAGATAGACTGGAAAGACAAACAATTAATGTAATATATCTGAATATAACATATTAATTTTATTGAAAACAATTTACTAAAGCTAGTGCTGTAATTCACAATGAATCAGAATCAGTTTTATCTCAATCCCTCAAATTTTAGTAATCAAAGAACAAAACAAGGGGGGGGTCAACACAACGTATTTGCATATATCTCACAACGTAAAAGTTCAATGAAAGCAATAATTGACATTTAACCTTGTAATGAAGTGGTTCATGATATATCAGCTTATTATTAACATGACACTAGTAGGAGTGGGGGTTTAGTATAAACGGAAAATTATAAAATCCAAATATCTGGGTTAATACTCCTTATACGGAAAATATGTATAGAACAATATTTATAGTATTTAAATTGATTGTTCTAAGATTGTTTCTATACAATTTTTCGATCCGACTAACAGAGATATTTCGAATTTTCGAAATTCCTCCCCTGTAAACTCCCCCTTCCCCTTGTCCGATGTCAGCCGCTAATGGACTGGTAATTGATGTATATATATATATATATATATATATATATATATATATATATATATATATATATATATATAGTTTTGAAAGGACCTCATTTTCGTCATCTTATTTCGTCATTTCGCAATCATCGTCAAGAAACATTTTTTCAACTCCCCCCTTTTTATTTTATTTATTTTTTATTTTATTTTATTTATTTTTTATTTTATTTTATTTTATTTATTTTTTATTTTATTTTATTTATTTTTTATATTATTTATTTATTTTTTATTTATTTATTTTTTATTTTATTTTATTTATTATTTTTTATATTTTATTTGGTTTTTATTTTTTTTATTTATTTTTTATTTTTTTTTTTTTTTATTTTATTTGTTTATACTTTATATATATATATATATATATATATATATATATATATATATATATATATATATATATATATATATATAAATGTGTGAGTGTGTGTATATACACTTTTGAACATACCTCATTTTCGCCATCTCCTGAACAGGATCGATGGACATTTGAAAAAAAATTTCGGAAATCCCATTATGAGTACAATCTCAATAGTTGATTTCCCCTAAGGGAAATCTGCTAAAAATGAAACAAACTGTATACAATTAATTTTGTTTAATGTATTAATAGTTCAAAAATTCCAACTTTCCGACCCAATCTCTAAACTTTTTCTCCTCAAATTTACACTATTCTTCAGTATTCAGGCTCAATAATCTGAAAAATACCCGACATAGAATTTAGAACTTCAAAAACAATTTGATGTGCCCACAAGTTTTCAACCGAAACGTATTTGATGCGAGACTTCTTTCATGAGACAAATTAAATGTCTAAAATGTCTGTTTTACGAATTTTTGTTATTTTGCACGCAAGCGCGGATCCAAATAATCTATTGAATTTAATCTATTTTAAATATGATTTCCTGTTAAATGTGGATTTTGGTTTATGATTGTACAGATTATCTCAGTTACTACTGAAGTAAAAGCAAAGTCTATACTATACCTTTGAGATTTTAAAGCACCATACAAGATTAAGCTTTCTACAAATGTTATAGAGGAGATTACCAAATATATACATTAAATTAATAATATTTGCATATAAGAATAATATAATATATGATGTTTAGCCTCTTAATAATTAATATTTTTGGGGCCGGTTGGTCCAAGGAGTTAAAGCAGGTATGGGCAACTTTTGATGTTGCAGGCCAAACTTTAGTGTGTAAATACGTTCGCGGGCCGCTTTTAAAAGTAGTGCATTTTAAAGTAGTATTCATAATTTTTAACGATAGATATCACACATGAAATTATAACGAAAATGTAATTATAATACAATTTATAAAAATAACAAAATCAAATGAAAAATATAGATTCAACATGGTACAATCAATGAGTTTGAATTTGGGAAACTTATCCATCGATGTTTGGATTAATTCCACTGAAACAAAGAGGAATAGAAGTTTCCAAATTATCATCAGTCAGCCTTGTACGATGTTTTGATTTATTAACTTTCATCAATGAAAAGAACTTTTCACATTTATAAGTACTGCAAAACGCACAAATCTCTGCTCATCTTCCTCATTTGGAGTTAGTAGTGTAATATTTTTGTTTGATTGGGTTTTTCAAAATGTCTCGCGGCCCGGATCAAACCTTACCGCGGGCCGGCGGTTGCCCACATATGAATTAAAGTATTAGATTCTATCATTCTGTGGGCGCCACATAACTTACTTGTACACTTATTAAACTAAATAAACAAAACGTTTTTTTGCAAAACTTCATTTAAGGGTACTCCTTTAGAATGTAAAATACGGTATCTCCCAATTTATAGGTCTTTTACAACAATTAAGGTCCTATACAAGTCTCCGGAGAAATTCACAATTTTTTTATTTTATCCCAGGGTTAAACTCCCTCCCTCCCTAGACGATTTCGATCAAAAAGGGAGGAGCACAATTATTTTTTACAACAGTGTTAAATAAGAAATAGTTCGGTGTGATACGTACAGACGTCAGGCCGAAACGGATTCAGGGAGGGTCAAAACGGATAACTCCGATGAAACTCGAATACCGACATTTTAGCAATAACAATACTTACTTTACTTCGTACAAGGAAGCAAAAATGTAGCTTTTTTTTGGTCTAACAAGGGAATGGAGTTCCACCAAAGTCATGAGAATATTTTTGCGGAGACTCCTTTCAATATGTTCCGGGACAACGCTATCTTCCTTAGCCACAGGAACAGGTATCTAACAGCTATCTAAAAGCTACCGTCCCTAAGGTTCAAATAAGACTTTTAAGCGACGATTGGGAAGAGTTGGAAGAGGGTTTGTTTGGGGGAAAATAACTACTTACCGTCACCGAGTAGGAGGTGATGGTAGGTCGGCTGTAGGGCCTTCTCGTTGTGTAGAAGTCTGTCTCGTAAACCATGTTGGAGAGTTAGCTGATTGGGCTGGCTACTGAGCTCTGATATCCTCCTCTGATCCTCTGCTCTTGGCTACTGCCCCCGCTCTCCCCCTCTTGTCCCTGCCTCCACCAACGCCCGACTATTTTGGGCCAAACCCGGCTAGCCTGTGAAATGGGATACAAATACACCGGGCGTGCCTCTTCGCTTGACCTCCCTTCCATTTCTCTCCATATCGCAATATTTCGACTCTCTCTCTCTCTCTCTCTTCTCTCGCTCCTTTTCGTCCTGTCACTCAGACTCCATTATTTTGAATTCACGGATTCCTAAGAGCTGACTAACAGGGCGTTGGTATTATTCCGTTAGGAAATTCTACCATAAAACTATTCCACGTAGAAAATTATTTATATATATATATATATATATATATATATATATATATATGTATGTATATATATATATCAAATTGTAACCTCTGTCTGTACATTGATTTTTTTCTCAAAATTTCACGATAACTTTTAATTTCACATGTCATAGACACCATAACTGCATTTTGTTTCTTTCGTGTATGTTTGTTTGTTTGTTACCTTTTCACGCATAAACGGCTGAACCGAATTTTATGAAACTTGGTATGTATATTACTACTAACCCAACTTAGACTTTAGGCTATATTAAAATTCTCTGAGACGAACAGGAGTGGGGGTTATAAGGGAGGCCTGAAATTAAAAATAGCGATATTTCGTTTCCTACAGGGTTTTCAGCAAATATGAACATAACAAAAGTTGTTCAATTTGTTATTTAGAGTAACTTTTGTTATATGCACTTTTGCCGTATACGGAAGTATAAATAAGTTATACGCTAAAAATTATAGCGGGAGTCAACAATTTTATTTGGCACAAAAGACTCAACCGAACTAAGCCAAACTCGGTATGTGTAACAAAACAAACGCCTTCTTTAGAATAAGCCATACCAACATTTCTAGCGACGGGCAGTAGTGGGGGTTGTAAGGGAGGCCTGAAATTAAAAATAGCGGGATTTCGTTTTCTATTGGTTTTTCTGCAAATATGCACATGATAAAAGTTGTTTAGTTTGTTATTTAAAGTAACTTTTGTTATATTCACTTTTGTTGTATAACAATTTATAAACGAGATATACACTAAAAGCTAAAGCGGGAGTTGGACACCAACGGTTGAATCGATTCCAACAAAACTCAGAATATATAAATTAGCTTTGATGGTTACGTGGTTATAAGCTGTATTAAAATGTTTAGGTTATAACGGGAGGGGGGGGGGGGTTGTAAGGGAGGCCTGAAATAAAAATTCGTGATATTTCATTTTCTATTCCAAACCAACCACGGGTACTTACCCTTAACACTGAAACGGGGATATGTCAAAATATTGTGCAAAGTAAAGTCGCCGAAAAAATACCATCATCATTCCGGCTTAAATGAATTCCCGGGCGAAGCCGGGTACCTTAGCTAGTATATATATATATATATATATATATATATATATATATATATATATATATATATATATGAGTAGGATCGATGAACTTTTGAAGAAACGTTTCGAAAATGGCGTCATGAAATAACCTCAATAGCAGATTTCCCTTGAAGGAAATCTGCTAATAAAATGGGAAAATCTAATTTCATCAATTGTTGTCATATATATTTTTTTTTGTTTCTGAGTAAACATGCCACTTCTACTCATCTGATATTCACTTTGCATAACTGATTTATTAAACATCTCATGTATAGCTTAAATTTCGAGCTTATGTCCTTTTATTACAGGAAATGCCCGTCAGATTTCCCATGTCCAGATATAATAACACACTCGTTATCTCATATCACAACATATTCCCTAATTCTATGTAAAAAAAGTCCGTCAGGTAGCGTTAGAAATGTAAACAAACAGGTCTGCCCGCCTCACACCGCAAAGAAAAATAATTACTGAAATATATCAGAATATAACATATTAATATTATTGAGAGCTATTTAGTATATCTAGTACTGTAATTAATAATGAGTCAGAATAATTGTTATCTCAATCACTCAAATTATAGTAGGCCAAAACCATAAGAGGGGGGATCACCAGGGCATATTTGCATGTATCTCGTATAATAGTCTCTTGAATATAATTTTTGGTATTTAAGCTTCGAATAATGTGATTTATTATGTAGCAGTATGTTTTGTTTATGTAACATGAGTAGAAGTGGCAGTTTGCTGAAGGCTGAAAACTGAAAAATGCAAATATATATATATATATATATATATATATATATAAAATTGTAACCTCTGTCTGTAAATTGATTTTTGATTTCACGATAACTTTTCGTTTCACATGTCATAGACACCATAACTGCATTTTGTTTCTTTCGTGTCTGTTTGTTTGTTTGTTACCTATTCACGCATAAACGGCTGAACCGATTTTTATGTAACTTGGTATGGATATTACTACGAGCCCAACTTAGACTTTATGCTATATTAATATTCTCTGAGACGAACAGGAGTGGGGGGGGGGTTATAAGGGAGACCTGAAATTAAAAATAGTGATATTTCGTTTCCTATTTGTTTTTCGGCAAATATGCACATAACAAAAGTTGTTTATTTTGTTATTTAGAGTAACTTTTGTTATATAAACTTTCGTCGAATACCTAAGTATAAATGCGTTATACCCTAAAAATTATAACGGGAGTCAACAATTTTATTTGGCACAAAAGACTCAACCGAATTAAATAAAACTCGATATGTGTAATAAAACTAACGCCTTCTTTAGAATAAGTCATACCAACATTTCTAGCGACGGCAGGAGTGGGGGTTGTTAGGCAGGCCTGAAATTAAAAATAGCGGTATTTCGTTTTCCATTGGGTTTTGTGCAAATATGTACATGACAAAAGTTGGTTATTTTGTTATTTAGAGTAACTTTTGTTATACACATTTTTGCCGTATGCGAAAGTATAAATGAGTTATACGCTAAAAACTATAACTGGAATTAACGATTTTATTTGGTACCAAAGACTAAACCGAACTAAAGAAAACTCCGTATGTGAATTAGCACTAACCTCTTCATGATTATAAGGTGCACCATTATTTCTAGGGAGGAGCAGGAGTGGGGGTTGTAAGGGAGCCCTGAAATTAAAAATAGTGATATTTCGTTTTCTATTGGTTTTTCGGCAAGTATGTACATGACAAAAAATGATTATTTTGTTATTTAGAGTAACTTTTGTTATATTTTCTTTTGTCGTATACCAAGTATAAACGAGATATACTCTGAAAACTAAAACGGTAGCCGACAATTGTATTTGGCACCAACGATTGAACGGAACTTAACAAAACTCGCCATGTGAATTAGCATTAATTCTTAAACGATTATAAGCTATATTAAATTTTTTAGGTTCAAACGGGAAGAGGGGGGGGCGGGTTATAAGAGAAGCCTAAAATAAAAATTCGCAGTATATCACATTTTCTGTTCGGTTTTCAGTCACTGTTGGACTTTGTACCGTAACAAGGAAGTTTAATTCAAACATAGTTTGGCGGACAGAATACTTTCTATGATTATGAATTATATATAAAAAAACAAAACAACTACATGCACAGGAGACGTGAAATATAAAAATATTGAGTACAGTGAACTCTTAAATAACTTTAATTTTATTATTAACAAATCCACAGCAACGACGGGTATACATCGGGAAATGTAAAAATATTGTGGAAAGTAAAGGCTTGCCAAAAAAAAATCCATCAACATTAAACCTCAAATGAATTCCCGAGCGAAGCCGGGTACCTTAGCTAGTCCCTGTATATAACAATAATTATAGTACATTTAATGTGCAATAAGATTGGTTCTATACAATTTTTCGATACGACGTATGGTAACGGAGATATTTTGAATTTTCGAAAATCCACCCCTTTAGACACCCTTCCCCTGGGCCCGATTTCAGCCGTTAACGAAGTTGATCTTTCTTTTTACATAAAACGACTAAATATCGAGTTTGGTAATGATTAAACAATAATTGCGACCGCTATAGCGGTAACAGACAAATATATATATATACAGTTTTGAACGGACCTCATATTCGTCATCTCCTGGGTAGGATCGATGGACATTTGAAGACAAATTTCGAAAATCGCTTCATGAGTACGACCTCAATAGCTGATTTCACTTAAAGGAAATCTGCTAAAAGGGACGAGTACAAGAGAGCAGTGGGTGGGTCGGGAAAGCTGGAAACAAAACAGAGTATCACTAGTTTAACAAGATTGGTCCTATTAAATTTTACGATCCGACTCATAATAACTACAGTATTTTGAATTTTCTTATATATATATATATATATATATATATATATATATATATACAAGGTGTCCCAACTT
The DNA here is from genome assembly GCA_019009955.1 of Riptortus pedestris. Classification (NCBI taxonomy): domain Eukaryota; kingdom Metazoa; phylum Arthropoda; class Insecta; order Hemiptera; family Alydidae; genus Riptortus; species Riptortus pedestris. Next base: position 5,163,162 of record CM032233.1, read on the forward strand.
CCCGTGACCCCTGAAGAATCCTTTCAGTGCATATTCAACCTCGCAACCTTCTTCAGGGAAAATAACTTTGGAATTTCCAATGGTATGCCCTACTTTTTATGGCGGGTTCTTGTAGAAAATCAAATTCTGAAATGATCACGGTGAATTTTTCGATTTGACGCCGCCTTTAGCCGTAAAATGCACAAATCTTTATTTCTGAAACGGTACATTTTATTGAAAAAGGCTGAGACGTATAAGTTGTAGTCAACAAAATTATCGTTGAAATGAGTCTACGGGGGAAGGGATGGATTCTGAAATTTAAAGAAAAAAAGTACTGGAGAAGGTTAGAAGGTTGAATAAGAACTGAAAGGATTCTTGAGGGGTCCCAATTATGGCACGCCAAGACTCAGACGTTTATTAAAATAATTGGGCATTTTAAGGGGAGTGGCACGGGAAGTTGGGAGTATATGTGTGTGTGTGTGTGTGTGTGTGTGTATAGTGTTTTGATCGGACCTCATTTTCGTCGTCTCCTGAATATGATCAATGGATAATTGAAGAAAAATTTCGAAAATCGTGTCATGAGTACGACCTCAATAGCTGATTTCCCTTAAGAGAAATCTGCTAAAAATAGAGTAGCAAATCCATCGCGTGGGAAATCTTCTGAGTTAACGCGGCCCTTGCGTAACAGACGTCAATTTAAAATCACTTACTGCAGATTGAGCTATTTCTCGTCCACTTTTGAAGCCTCGATTTGAGTTGAAATATCGCAGGTACATCATGGACGTAAGCCAATGCTCATAAATCCTCATTTTATTAGTCCTTTCGAAAGAGGCATGGAACTATATTTAGATCACTCTTCAAATGCCTGAATCATTGAAACAACTCGAATCTGCTTAAATAGATTCCAATCAAGTTATATATTCATTTTAGCAGATTTCCCTTGAGGGAAATCAGCTATTGAGGTCGTACTCATGACGCGAGTTTCGAAAAATTTCTTCAAATGTCCATCGATCCTACCCAGGAGATGACGAAAATGAGGTCCGTTCAAAATTTTATATATATTTGTCTGTTAACGCTCTAGCGGTCGCAATTTTTGTTTGATCGTTACCAAACTCGAAATTTAATCGTTTTATGTAAAAAGAAAGATCAAGTTCGTTAATGGCTGAAATCGGACCAGTAGGAGGGGGTGTTTAGAGGGGGGATTTTTGAAAATTCGAAATATCTCCGTTATTATGCATCGGATTTAAAAACTTTATTACACCAATGTTATTGCAAATTAAATTTACTATAAATATTATTCTATACATTTATTCTCTAACTTGAATATTAACCGAGATATTTGCATTTGTATTCTGTGTATGATCGGCAGGGGTCGGCTATGTTCGGGACGTTCCGCCGAGAGCTCTGTCGGCCGTTTCCATAACTACTCGTCCCTCTTGAATAGGTTTAGAGATACCTTACTACAACAGTTGTTATTGGGCAGATTTATCTACTGTATAACTTCACGTGGGAAATCTGCTTAGTTTACGCAGCCCCTGCGTGACGGACTTTTAGATAATGACTATGGAGGAATGTAGGCACAGGGATTAAACTCTCTGTGAAGTCTATATACAAGGCATATTAAATTTCTCGTTTAAAGAGATAGTGTGCTAAGAGGTACTAGTACGGAATCTTCAATGCTTAGGATTTATCTCAGTATTATAGGGTCATAAATAACCTTTCTTAATTAGTGGCGTCATTACGCAAATAATTTGTGTGTATGTCACAAAGTAACAAAAGTCCGTCACGCAGGGGCTGCGTAAACTAAGCAGATTTTCCACGCGAAGGTTTACAATAGATAATATACATACAGTCAACACTACCGTGAATGTTCACTCAGTTTCCAATACAAGTTAATAATCTCTACAGCGGAAAGCGGCTGAATTGTAAACAAATAGGCCAGCCAACCTCGTATAGAATAGATAGATAGACCAGATAGACAAACAATTAATGAAATATATCTGAATTTAACATATTAATTTTATATAAAACAATTTACTAAAGCTAGTACTGTCATTTGTAATGAATCAGAATCAGTTCTAAGTCACAATCAAATTTTAGTAATGCAACCTGAAAAATGCAAATACATCGGTTAATATTCAAGATAGGGAATAAATGCATCTATCAATATATATAGCAAATTTAATTTTCAATAACATTGATTCTATACACTTTTTCGATCCGACTTATAGTAACGGAGATATTTTGAATTTTCAAAAATCTCCCCCTCTAAACTCCCCCCTCCCCCTTTTATGATTTCAGCCGTTAACGAACTTGATCTTTCTTTTTACATAAAACGGCTAAATATCGAGTTTGGTAACGATCAAACAAAAATTGCGACCGGCTGAAATTTTGAGAGTTCGAAATATCTCAGTTACTATAAGTCAGGTCGAAAAAGTGTATAGAATGAATCTAATTGAAAATTAAATGTGCTATATATATTGATAAATACATTTATTCTCTATCTTGAAAATATGTTTTAGTTTTCGGTCATCAGTAAATCACCAGTCCTACTCATGTCATATTAACAAAAGTCCGTTACGCAGGGGCAGCGTAAACTAAGCAGATTTCCCACGTGAAGGTTTACAATAGAGAAATTTCACGAGATCCGAGCCAGTGAAGGAAACGGCCGAACTAGCTTTTGGCGGGAAAGTAACTCTCGTCCGTTAGGCGCCACGATTTAATAAAAATGCAAATATCTCGATAAATATTCAAGATAGAGAATAAATGTATATGACAATATTTATAGTAAATGTAATTTGCAATAACATTGGTTCTGTACAATTTTTCGATCCGACGTAAAGTAACGGAGATATTTCGAATTTTCGAAAATCCTCCCTCTAACCCCCACCTCCCACTGGCCCGATTTCAGCCGTTAACGAACTTGATCTTTCTTTTTACATAAAACGACTAAATATCGAGTTTGGTAACGATTAAACAAAAATTGCGGCCGCTAGAGCGGTAACAGACAAATATATATACATATATCCCCATTTTCGTCATCTCCTAGGTAGGATCGGTGGACATTTGAAGAAAAATTTCGAACATCTCGTCATGAGTACGACCTCAATAGCTGATTTCCCTTAAGAGAAATCTGCTAATATAGGTTCAATTTTATAAGTCAGGTTACATGATAGTTACAGCTATATTTGATCATAGTGTATTCAGTATTAAATCCGAAAGAGAAGTTGGTACAGATGCCGTTAATGAGCTTAATTGGCATTATGTTAAAATAAGAAATTGAGTACAAAATCATTAACCATCAACGGTCGCCATCTCTCTGCTAAAGAGCAGTACTCCATCGACATTAAAGCCAATATATTTAAACCCGATAACGGAGGAAGAATTAATCAAAACAGCTCTGTCGCTAAAAAATAAAACATCACTTGATCATTTGTTCTCTATTTAACAAATTCATTAAGGGTACTATCTCAAATATTGCAACAATATATATATATATATATATATATATACAGCTTTGAAGGGACCTCATTTTCGTCATTTACTAGGTAGGATCGATGGACATTTGAAGAAACATTTCGAAAATTCCGTCATGAGTACAACCTCAATAGCTGATTTCCCTTAAGGAAAATCTGCTAAAAAGCTGTTATATTATGAAGTATTTTATTTAAAGCCCATATTCCAAATATTGTTCTCATTGAAAATTTAATTTTTTAGATCAATTAAATACGTTATGCACGTGGGAAATCTGCTTAGTTAATGCAGCCCCTGTGCGACGGACTTTTTCGTCATCTCCTAGGTAAGTAAAACTAACTGAAACATTTCTCATTCGTATTTACTCACGATGGTTGTAAGTGTTACCAGTATGCAGATTTCTCTATTGTAATACTTCACGTGGGAAATCTGCTTGGTTTATTGTTGCAATGTTCACAATACAGCTATCATAGAGAGCAATACTTGAAGAAGTTTATAGCCACAAATGATGACTTAATGTCCCTGGAAAATATTCTTCACATTGAGCACATTCATAAACTAAACATGATTAACACATTCCTTTCAGCAGTAGGCAACGACGTAGTATATAAAATTATTTTGTTTATTAAACACTTTAATATAGAAACGTCCAACAAAGTCAATTTACGCGTCACAGTAAACAAATGTAAATACATAATAAAAGAATAAAAAAAAAATGTCCGTCACGCATGGGCTGCGTAAGCTAAGCAGATTCCCCACGTGAAATATTACAATAGAGAAATCTGGATACTGGTAAAACTTACAATCACCGTGAGTAAATACAAACGGTAATGAGAAATGTTTCAGTTAATTTTAATAAGCTCCCAACGGAAACGAATTCTGAATTGTAAACAAACAGATCTGCCAACCACTCAGAGCTGAACAGATAGATACAAATATTCTTCACCGGAATGAAACGCAATAAATTACTTAAATATATTTGAATATAACATATTAACTTTATTGCAAACTATCTAAAACAGTAGTTTTTAAACGAATTTCACGAGAGCCGAACAGTTGCGAAAATGGCCGAACTAACTTTCGGCTGAATCTCAAGATCAAAACCGACAAGAGCCAAATAGAACCGAACATTGTCGATCTCATCTCGCCCGTTACCCGCTCACTTAATAAAAATGCAAATGTCTCGGTTAATATTCAAGATAGAGAATAAATGTATATAACAATATTTATAGTACATTTAATTTGGAATAAGATTGGTTCTGACACACACACTTTTTCGATCTGACTTATAGTATAGTAAAGGAAATATTTCGAATTTTCAACCCCCCCCCCTTTTAACCCCCTCCCCTCTCACTTGTCCGATTTCAGACATAAATGAACTTCATCTACTGAATTTAAATTAGCGGTATTTCGTTTTCTATTCGTTTTTCGGCAAATATGAACTTAACAAAAGTTGTTTATTATGTTATTTAGAGTAACTTTTGTGATATACATTTTTGTCTTTTAACAAAGTATAAACGAAATATACACTATAAACTAAAGCGGGAGTCATCTATTTTATTGGGCGCTAACGATTGAACCGAACTTAACAAAACTTGGTATGTCAATTAGCATTATTTCTTCCATGATTATAAGCTATATTAAAAATTTTAGGTTAGAACGGGAGTGGGGGTTATAAGGGAGGCCTGAAATAAAAATTCGCGATATTTCATTGTCTATTTGTTTATCGACAAACGAGCACAGAACAGAAGTTGTTTACTTTGTTATTTAGAGTAACATTTGTTTTATACATTTTTTCGGGAACAATGTGTGGAGCAAGTAATTTGCGTAGAAATATTGATATGCTCAACAAGTCTTACCAATTTGAAATACCAGGTACCTCACCTGGAATAATTAATTCAAACCTATGTTAATATTTTGTCCTTAATAACTCAAATCTATGCATAATGCACATGGGACGGGAAATACGACAATATGGAGGACAGTGAAGTCTTACGTAAAAAAATAATTTTATTATTAACAAATCCACAGGAACGACGGGTATAAACCCTAAACACTGGGACGGGTAAATGTCAAATTATTGTGCAAAGTAAAGCCTTGCCAAAAAATACCATCATCTTTCAGCCTCAAATGAATTCCCGTGCGAAGCCGGGTATCTGAGCTAGTATATATATATATATATATATATATATATATATATATATATATATATATATATATATATATATATATACACATACATACAGTTTTAAACGGACCTCATTTTCGTCATCTCCTAGGTAGGATCGATAGACATTTGAAGAAAAATTTCGAAAATTGCGTCATGAGTACAACCTCAATAGCTGATTTCCCTTTAGGAAAATCTGCTATATTGTTTTCAAGAGACCTTTATTGTACGAGATACATGCAAATACGATCTTTAATTCTTGGATTATTAATGTTTGAGTGATTGAGATAAAAATTACTCAGATTTATTATAAATTACAGCACTAGTAAATAGTTTTCAATAAATTAATATGTTATATTCAGTTATATATCAGTCATTGTTTTTCTCTCCGATCTAGAATATTTCTACCTATCCGTTCAGCTCTGAGAGATTGGCTCATCTCTTTGTTTACAATTCAAGCGCTTTCCGTTGGGAGGTTAGTAAAATTGATTGAAATATTTCTCATTACCGTTTGTAGTTATTCACTTAATATTCACGGTGGTGTTAAGAGTTTGTTAGCAGTATGTAGATTTATCTATTGTAAAACTTCACTTGGGAAATCTTAGTTTACGCAGCCCCTGCGTGAGGAATTTTTATCAAATTTGTCTGGTAAGCTATACCCAAGGTAGGAATGGCCAGGCCTGGGGGCCCCGAGCCTTAAATGAAGAAAATAGAACTAAATTTAAAAAGGTTTTAATTTTGATAATCTACTAAGAATGTGAGAAAAGTATACTACGTGCTTTAATGAAAACATTGAAGAGAGCTAGAAAAGGAAGTTGTCTTTTCCATTTCAGAAACAAGAATTAGGAAGAAACTTAAAATCTCAGAAAAACTTTCCCAGGATGAATCAGATACTATCACTCCTGTCACACTTGTGATTACACTCTTATCATTTTGATGAACAATGGTTAACTATATATATATAAAACTCTCTGTAAAACTGAAGAGAAGTTACAGTGTGCCGAATGTTTATCATGTGCTTTTGCAATATTGTACGACCTGTCCTCTCGGTCAGGCCTTTTTAGCAGATTTCCCTTAAGGGAAATCAGCTATTGAGGTCGTACTCATGACGCGATTTTCGAAAAATTTCTTCAAATGTCCATCGATCCTACCCAGGAGATGACGAAAATGAGGTCCGTTCAAAACTATATATATATATTTGTCTGTTACCGCTCTAGCGGTCGCAAGTTTTGTTTAATCGTCACCAAACTCGGTATTTAATCGTTTCATGTAAAAAGGAAGATCAAGTTCGTTAACGGCTGAAATCGGACCAGTGGGAGGGGGAGTTTAGAGGGGGATTTTCAAAAATTCGAAATATCTCCGTTATTATGCATCGGATCGAAAAATTGTATAAAACCATTCTTATTGCAAATTAAATATACTATAAATATTGTTATATACATTTATTCTCTATCTTGAATATTAACCGAGATATTTTCATTTTTATGAAGTCTGTGGTCGGGTATAGTTTCTTCTGGTAGGAAGGTTCTTCTAACCTTACCTGTCGTTTCTAACCTTACCTTACCTTCATTACTTTGTGTGATTTATGCAAATACGGTCTGTTCATCCGCCGCTCCCCCTCCCCTTCTTTAGTTCTTGTACTACTAAAATTTGAGTTATTAAAATATAAATTACTTTTTACAATTCAAAAGCCGTTTCAGTTGGGAATTTATTAAAATTAACTGAAAGTTTTCTTATTGCCGTTTGTATTTATTCATGGTGGGCTTGTATTACCCGTATGCAGATTTCTCTATTGTTAAACTTCACATGGGAAATCTGCTTAGTTTACGCAGCCCTTGCGTGACGGACTTTTTAATAATTTGTATTCTGTTTATAAATACCTTCTTGTGGCGGCGGGTAGAGGGTCAGAATGATCCTTTCCTAGCCCAGTCCGTCTCACCATAGGCTGCTGTGGAGAAAATTAAAATATATATATATATATGCATAATAAAAAAATGCCGGGTTGTTGATCAACATTGAATTATATCGTACATCTTTTAAACAATAAGATGAATGATAAGTATGCTTATAACGAAATGAACTAAATTATATAAACTAAACATGTATATAGATGCTTACAGATAAATTAACTAATTAACTCAACTGATTTATAAAGGTTAGTTATAAATTAACAGTTAATTAAAAATAAAAAAAAAAAGATTATTCGAATAACTAAATGAAATAAATGTTATTTTATTAAAAGAAGAAAAAAAATGCATTGAATAAATTTCTTATATGGTCTTGGACTTTGAATAACTTTCCTTTTTTGAATTATCTAAAATTACTTAATATTAACAGCAAAAAAAATGATGATCGTCTTCAGCGAGAGTCGATCCACGTCAATGAGGTAAGACACTCACAGTCAGGGTGAAGAGACGGATGAATCAGGCACCTGATACTTGATTTAAATGGAAGTCCGCCATTTTTCTTCCCCGACGGCCGTCCTGGAGCTGCTGGGCTCCAATAAGATTATTTTGTCCAATTGTGGAAAGGCCTTAGGCTTGATGATGTTCTTCGCTTGGCCGGTAGAACAATAAACTCCACACGCACGTCAATTGCCATCAGCTGCCCAGCTTCGGTACCCACCGAAAGGTGCCGAGCAGGCACGACTACTCCCGATTCACGCCTTTCACTCTCTTTATTTACTAAATATTATTTAATTAATAAATATAATTTTTTACATAATGGGTTAGCCACAACACTTCTTACAATTCCATGTAATCAGGTTTCTTGCGAGAGAGTTTTTTCGAACCTCAAAATCGTAAAAACTAAATTGAGGAATGCTTGGGATCAATGATCCTAAGCATGGGTGTTAAAGCGTTGACCTTAATCTCACATGATAAACCTAGAGCGGCGAGTTCGATTCCCGCCTGGGTAAGAGGAATTTATTTAGGTGACGGAATTCATTAAATAAAGTCCTTAGTCCCACCCTGGCTAGAAAAGTCCGTCACGCAGGGGCTGCGGAAACTAAGCAGATTTCCCACGTGAAATAATACAATAGAGAAATCTCCATACGAGAGCCGAACAGTTACGGCAAATGGCCGAACTAGCTTTTGGCGGGAAATTCAGTCATCCGTTATCGGCTCACAATTAATAATAAAGTCCGTCACGCAGGTGCTGCGTAAACTAAGCAGATTTCCCACGTGAAGTTTTAGAGAATAGAGAAATTTCACGAGAGCCGAGCAATCAAGGAAACGGCCGAACTAGTTTTTGGAGGGAACGTCACGTCCATTAGCCGCACAGATTTAAATAAAATGCAAATATCTCAGTTAATATAAAGAGAATAAATGTATATAACAATATTTATAGTAAATTTAATTTGCAATAAAATTGATTCTGTACAATTATTCGATCCGACGTACAGTAACGGAGATATTTCGATTTTTCGAAAATCCTCCCCTATAAACCCCCCCCCTCCCATTGGTCCGATTTTAGCCGTTAACGAACTTGATCTTTCTTTTTACATAAAACGATTAAATATCGCGTTTGGTAACGATCAAACAAAAATTGTGACCGCGGTAACAGACATATATATATATATATATATATATATATATATATATATATATATATATATATCCTTAGGGGAAATCTGCTCAAAGGGTGGTGACCTGCAGATAACCCGTCCCAATTAGCCTTAGTTGCAAAAAGTGGACGTTAACATAAATAAATAATAAATTAATTTTCATGAACTGCGAGAGGGATTTTTTTTTTTTAAGAATATAAATAAAGATGCAGAAATAGACGACATTGCTTGCTCAAGTGAAGAGAAGCTTAATGATGTGATCCCTTTTGTTTCGAACATGGTTTGAATCTGAGTAGAGGTATTGGAAGCACATCAAACATATTTCTATTAGTAAATGTTAAGATTACATATTTTGCACTTCATGCTATTCTTGGATTTTATTTTTTTTTAAATTGGTAATGTTTTGTAATGAATTAATGTCCTGAATTATTCTAAGTTGGTATTTTGTGAGGGTGGAGTGACTTCTATTGCAGGTAGAGGGAAAAAAATGGCTACCATTCCATTGTAACAATATATTAAAATGACAGAACGCTTCCGCGAATTATAATTAAAATGACAGAGCGCTTCCTGTATTATTATTACAAGTAAATCTAGATTTATTATTTTTTATAGAAGCCTACAATAAATATTTGTATGAATAATGTACCTGCAATTTACATCCTAAAGTCATCAGGCTTATGACCTCTTTTATTATTATAAGATTTATTACACTTTTGACAGAAGTAGCTTGATCCTAAAAAGTCCGTTACGCAGGGGCTGCGTAAACTAAGCAGATTTCCCACGTGAAGTTTTACAATAGAGAAATTTCAGAATAGAGAGTCAAACAGTTACGGGAACGGCCCGAACTAGCTCTTGACGGAAACTCACGACTAGACCCGAAGTTAGCCGATCTCATCTCAGAAGCTGAAAACAGAAAAATGCAAATATCTCGGTTAATATTCAAGATACAGAATAAATGTACATAACATTATTTATAGTAAATTTAATTTGCATAAGATTGATTCTATATAATTTTTCGATCCGACGTATAGTAACGGAGATATTTCGAATTTTCGAAAATCCTCCCCTCTAAACCCCCCCCCACTGGTCCGATTTCAGCCATTAACGAACTTGATCTTTATTTTTGCATAAAACGTTTAAATATCGAGTTTGGTAACGATAAAACGAAAATTGCGACCGCTAGAGCGTTAACAGACAAATATATATATATATATATATATATCTCTCTATATATATATATATATATATATATATATATATATATATATATATATATATATATATATATAATTTTGAACGGACCTCGTCATCTCCTGGGTAGGATCGATGGACAGTTAGTTTTCCCTTAAGGGAAATCTGCTAAAATGCTTGCATATTATTAATAATATCAAAATGTTTTTTATTCCTATACAAATATATTTTATATCTTTATCATTTACACGATATGTGACAGAAATAAAGTTCTCGGCACACACAACATTTATTTGTTTATCTAATAATTCTTCTACACGTTTAAGATCTTCTAAAGTAAAACCTTCTTCATTGTATTCACCCAATCTATTACATAATTCAGTAGTTAATTGTTCTTGTAATTTATATTTACCACCCTTTCGAATATTTCCAATTTTCTACCTAAAATTACATTAGTTTCGTAAGTTAAAGCCACAACCACAGCTCTAGGACAGCACAGATTATCAGATTTTTTATCTGAGTTATACATCTTTTCGTTTTAGCAGATTTCCTTTAAGGGAAATCAGCTATTGAGGTTGTACTCATGACGGAATTTTCGAAATTTTTCTTCAAATGTACATCGATCCTACCTAGTAGATGACGAAAATGATGTCCGTTCAAAACTGTATATATATATATATATATATATATATATATATATATATATATATATATATATTTGTCTGTTACCGCTCTAGCGGTCGCAATTTTTGTTTAATCGTTACCAAACTCGATATTTAGTCATTTTATGTAAAAAGAAAGATCAAGTTCGTTAACGGCTGCAATCGAACCAGTGGGAGGGGGGGGGGTTTAGAGGGGAGGAGTTTCGAAAATTCAAAATATCTCCGTTACTATACGTCGGATCGAAAAATTGTACAGAATCAATCTTATCGTAAATTACATTTACTATAAATATTGCTATATAAATGTATTCTCTATCTTCAATATTAACTGAGATATTTGCATTTTTATTAAATCGACGGCTAACGGGCGAGAGTGACTTTCCCGTTCGGCCGTTTCCTTCATTGCTCGGCTCTCGTGAAATTTCTCTATTGTAAACCTTCACGTGGGAAATCTGCTTAGTTTTCGCAGCCCCTGCTTGACGGACTTTTTTATATCTTCAGTTAAATTTAAAATTTTTGTTCCTTCAGCACCTCTAGGTATATCAACTGTTTGTAGATTGAAAGTTGTGTTTTCAAAATGAATATCACTGTCGGAATCAATACAGGCCTTAATATATAATAATAATGAAGCCTTGTTATTGACAGCTGAACATAAAATAAAGAATATAAAGTATAAATATCGTAAAAATCCTAATAAACATAATCTCTTTTTCCACATAATACAAAATTATATTTAAAAAAATTGAATTTATAATTAACTTTTTTCTATTTTTTTTTTTTACGTAATGTCTATTTTTTTTTTACTTTTAGCAGATTTCCCTTAAGGTAAATCAGCTATTGAGGTTGCACTCATGACGGAATTTTGGAAATTTTTTTTCAAATTTCCATGGATCCTACCTAGTTCATGACGAAAATGATGTCCGTTCAAAACTGTATATATATATATATATATATATATATATATATATATATATATATATATATATATATATATATATATATAGTTCTATCTATCTATATATTTGTCTGTTACCGCTCTAGCGGTCGCAATTTTTGTTTGATCGTTACTAAACTCGATATTTAGTCGTTTTATGTAAAAAGAAAGATCAAGTTCGTTAACGGCTGAAATCGGAACATTGGGAGGGGGGGTTTAGAGGGAAGGATTTTCGAAAAGTCAAAATATCTCCGTTACTATACGTCGGATCGAAAAATTGTACAGAATTAATCTTATTGAAAATTAAATTTACTATAAATATTGTTATATATATTTATTCTCTATCTTGAATATTAACCGAGATATTTGCATTTTTATTAAATCTGGGGCTAACGGACGAGTGACTTTCCCGCCAAAAGCTAGTTCCGCCGTTTCCTTATCTGCTCGGCTCTAATGAAATTTCTCTATTGAAAAACATCACGTTAGAAATCTGCTTAGTTTACGCAGCCCCTGCGTGACGGACTTTTTAGATATGCCTCTGCCAAGGCCTCCCTGATGGGGTAATGTCTAAATCCCCGCAGTGACCAAACCTCAGACCTTAATATTTGTAATCAAATCATAGAATTTTTTATCTATCTCACTAATTTTCTTTAAACCAGTAGAAAGAGGTTTAGTCAAACCAGGATTTTGTAAAATTATATTGAACAAATCATCTTTATGGATTTCAGTTTTCGATTTTACTATTTTTATAATATCCACTCCGAAAACTTTTACCCAATCTGACGGGACCCGGATACAGTACATTCTCTTAAAATCGTTCTTGTCCAAAGGCTTATTTTCATAATTTCAATTATAAATATTCTTATTTAAAACATGCTAGTAAAGGTGTTATACACTCAACCGCAAAAAAAAACTTCATTTTTGTCGTATTAAAAGCTAATTTTCAGCAATTTTCTTTATGTGGGTATTCTAGTTATTACAGAGAATTTAGAGTCTAGGTCCATTGAACTAATCCCTTCAGGATTAGTAAACAATTAGATAAAACTCAGATTGGATTTATTTGTCGTGAAGTTGATCTATTCTAAACTCTAAGTAGTTTTCCGCATATTTAAACATCTTTAATTATTAACCAAGCATTTTCTTTAATTAATGTTTTATTTTTATTTCCGTCCAGAATAATGGGTCTTTCAAACTTAGATGGAAGGCCGGAGCTTACGTTACATTGCCGAAACGCTTGGGGTGGCAAAGTCTACCATTCACTGTAATAAAAATGAAGAATAATTTTTTTTTTTAAATGTGTTAATTTATCTTTTTCTTTTTTTTCATTTTGTATTTTTTTGTAAATAATCAATAAAAATTATTCACTTTTGGCAGATTTTGTTTAAATAACCTATAGATTAACCAATTATTTTAATTAAAAAGATTAATATACATATATATTACGTATTTAACAAAATTATAAGACTAAATCTAAGTGTCCGGTTTTTTTTGCGGTTGAGTGTATATATATATATATATATATATATATATATATATATATATATATATATATATATATATATGTGTGTGTGTTAATAAATAAAAAATTGTTTGTATTATATTTTTACCGTACATTCTACTATGAGGGGGGGGGGGAGGCATTGCTAATTTTGCCGAGGGCCCAGTGAGCTGCCAAACTATACCTACGGCGCTTATACTCTCTATGGATTTCCCATTGATCAGGTGATCGGTAAAAGCCGTGTGAGCTTCGAGAAAAATGATGACAGGGCTCAAGTTAGAAGGTTGTCGTTTGATTGGCAGCACTAGCCCCGTTTCACAATTGCCATAAGGCAGAGTCAGATATTTCTGCTCGGAGCAACTAGGCCAAGGGTTAGTCACTTTTTGACACTCTGCCCAAAATAAATATATCTGCCATTCACATTCATATGCCCTCTCAATAGGCTGAGTCATTTGTTTATTAATGCATTTCGTTGAATCATTCCGGGGATGGATCTGAGTCGTTCGATTCTTTGAGATGGTGTATTTAGGTCGTCTGTAAGGGCTTACAGTAAATCTTGAATTTCCCTCTTAACAATATGTTTCGCCTATGATTTCCAAGTTTTAGAAGAAATCGTGGTACTTATCGATTATTGGGAGGCCACCCATTTAAGGCCGATTATTAAATCACATTAAAAGGGAAAATACTTTATTATTTATAATAAAACAAATAGAATCTATTTGAATGACAAAATGTAATTATAAATTAGAGTTAGCCCAAAGTTGGGCGATGTCGTGGAGTAGCTAGATAAAGCGGTCATCCCGATCCGTCACCTGCCACAGGCAACTCTGCAAGGTAGCTGTCCAAGGGGTGTAATGAAAGCCTGTCTCGCGGGGGCTGCGTAAACTAAGCACATTTCCCACCTGCTTGTATATCACATTTGTGATCTCCCCTCACCACATATTCTCTATTTATTTTATTTATTTATTGCTTACAACGCAAGGAGTTGGCCTTATATAATGAGGTTAATTTTTCTATGTTAGTAGCTTATATATAAACATATATTTACAAACTAGAATTGAGTATAACTGACAAGAATTTACTAATAGATAGGTATAACAGTACTAAATAAACAAAAAAAACAATTAAGAGAAGAAGAGAAATTAAATAATGTTAATTCAGACAAGATTCGCGAAGTTTGAAACTATTTCTTAAATATTTAAAAATGTTAATATATACTTCTCTAGTTGCATTATTTATATTATGAAGTTGTGAATTATCTGCTGGCTGTTTGATGGATGGTAAATACTGTTCTCTGAAATGGGAGTAAACAGGGCAATGAAGCATGATAATATGTAACATAATAAATGTCCCCATTCATATTTAAATTACACAATGCGCAAATTTCTTTTGGATTAATATTATAGAATACATTTTTCATTGAAAACTTTATACAATAGTTGCTGGACGTTCTTAGCTGTGCAATGGTTTTTTACAATTCGGAATGAGAAACCAATAGTTAGAAATTCCTGAGGTGAGCCGGTAGTTGTGGAAATTGCCTTTTGTAACGGACTATAATTTGAAATTCGGAGTTTTTCAAAGTCTATAGAAAGTAATTTACTTTGGTATGCTTCTACTATTGAGCTAATATATAATTTAATTAAGTTTTTGTTTTGAGTACGCCAGATGTCAATGAAATTTAAAGAGTTTAGTATTTGTTAGAAATACTAATAGTTTGAAAACTATTTACTAGTGCTGAAGTGAACAATAAATAAATCTACATACTGGTAATTCAACACCACCGTGAATTTTAAGTGAATAAATACAAACGGTAATAAGAAATCTTTCCCCTCCCGACGGGAAGTGTCTGAAATGTAAACAAACACGTCTGACAGGAAAGAAAGACTCTGAAATATATCACAATATAAAATAATAATTTTATTGAAAACTGTTTACTATATCTAGTACTGTAATTTATAATATTATGATATTTTTTATCACAATCAATCAAATTTTAGTAGTCTATGAACTTAAGTAGGGGGGAGGGGGTCACCAGAAAATATTTGCATGTATCTGGTATAATAAAGCTCCCTTGAAAACAATATTTGGTATTTAAGGTTCAAATAATGTGGTTTATTATATAACAGAGTATTGTTTATGTAACATGACTAGAAGTGGAGGTTTGCTGAAGGCTGAAAACTGAAAAATGCAAATATCTCGGTTAATATTCAAGATATAGAATAAATGTATATAACAATATTTATATTACATTTGATTTGCAATAAGATTGGTTATATACACTTTTTTGATTCGACTCATAGTAACGGAGATATTTCGAATTATGAAAATTCTCCCCCTCTTACCCCCCCCCTCCCACTGATCCGATTTCAGCCGTTAACAAACTAGATTTTTCTTTTTACATAAAACGACTAAATATCGAGTTTGGTAACGAATAAACAATAATTGAGACCGCTAGAGCGATAACAGACAAATATATAATTGTGACCGCGGTAACAGACAAAGTTGTTGTTTTGTTGTTTAGAGTAACTTATGTTATATACACTTTCGTCGTATACCGAAGTTTAAATGCGCTATACGCTAAAAATTATAGCGGGGGTAAACAATATTATTTGGCTCAAAATACTCAACCGAACTAAATAAAACTCGGTATGTGTATTAGCACTGACATCTTAATTATCATAAGCCATGCCAACATTTCTAGGGACGGGCAGAAGTGGGTGTTGTAAGGGAGGCTTGAAATTAAAAATAGTGGTATTTCGTTTTCTATTGGGTTTTCTGCAAATATGCACATGACAAAAGTTGTTTATTTTGTTATTTAACCCTTTCCACTCCAATGTCGAGTGTGACTCGACACTGATTTTGTTCCACTAGCTCCACTGTCGAGTGATACTCGACATGGTGTAATACCTCTTTTTTTACAAAATACACAAAAAACACTAAAAGTAAAAAAACGTAATTTTAGCGTGGAGCTGGTGGAATAAAAACAAAAACAGCCTTGGAGTGGAAAGGGTTAAAGTAACTTTTGATATATTCAATTTTGTCGTATAACAAAGTATAAACGAGATATACTCTAAATACTAAAGCGGGAGCCAACAATTTTGTTGGGCACTAACGATTGAACCGAACTTAAAAAAACTCGGTACGTGAATTAGCATTAACTTTTCGATGTTTATAAGCTATATTAAAATTTTTAGGTCCAAACGGGAGTGGGGGTTATAAGGCAGGCCTGAAATAAAAACTCGCGATATTTCATTGTCTATTTGTTTTTCGATAAACGTGCACATAACAAAAGTTGTTTACTTTGTTATTTAGAGTAACTTTTGTTTTATACATTCATTCGGGAACAATGTATGAAGCAATTAATTTGCGTAGAAATATTAATATGTTCAACAATTCTTTTCAATATCAACTACCAGGTATGTCACCTGTAAAAATTAATTCAAATCTATGTTAATATTTTGTCCTTAATAATTCAAATCTATGCATAATGCACAGGACACGGGAACTATGACAATATAGAGGACAGTGAAGTCTTACATAAAACATTAATTTTATTATTAACAAATCCATAGCAACAACGGGTATAAACCCTAAACACTGGAACGGGTAAATGTCAAAATATTGTGCAAAGTAAAGTCTTGCCAAAAAAATACCACCACCATTCAGCCTCAAATGAATTCCCGGGCGAAGCCGGGTAACTTAGCTAGTATATATACAGGGTGTCCCCAAACCAAACGACCAAACTTTAGGGATCGAAAAACTAAAACAAAAAGTCCTCTGGCATATGCCTTGTTTTCGAGAAAATCACAAAAAACTAAAAATAGTTGTGCAAAAACTAGTTAAGGCCAATGGAAGAGCGGATTTTATTCCTTGAATGAATTTTAGCAATAAATGTTATCCCAATACAATTATTGTATTCTAATCTTATACTAACAGAAAGGTAATTGAAAAAAAAAATATTTTTTATTAAGAAAAAATAATAAATACTTTTTTATTCAAATATTCATAGTATAAAAAAAATTACCTATTTAAAGTAGATAACATTATGAACAATAACTGAAGATTAAAACATAAAAAAAGATTAAAAATTTAGAAAATTAATAAAATTATTAAATATTCTTACTTGGAAAACATAAATGTTTCAGTTTTTATATGGGTCTTCCTTAGTGAGAAAAAACCCTGAAAATTTTGAAGGTTTTACCTTCTCTAAAATTGCATCGTTAATTTCTAAAGCGTCAACGTAAATGTTGTTCGAAGTGCTGGCCTCTCGCTGCAATACACGCATCACATCGCGTACTCACAGATCGCACTGCATCTAAACATTGTTCTGCGGTGAGCTGGTTGCAAACCATTCTGATGCGCTCGATGAGGTCATCCCTTGTGCGGACGGGCTCTCGGTAGACATTTTCTTTCACTTATCCCCACATGAAGAAATCTAGTGGCGTGAGGTCCGGAGACCGGAGAGGCCAAGGCACCGGCCCACCTCGTCCTATCCAGCGACCTGGGTAGTTGATGTCCAACCAGTCTCGTACGACCCTTCCGTAATGTGCAGGACAACCATCGAGTTGAAACCAGCTCTCAAGCCTTGTTTCCAAAGGGATATCTTCCAAAAGTGCCCATAAGTCCTTCTCCGGGAATAGATGATAACTTTCAGCGTGAAGTCGAGCAGGTAAAAATACGGGACCTATTATGCGATTATAACAAAGACCGACCCACACGTTTACAGAAAACTCATGCTGGTAGTGAAATTCTCTAACAGCGCGGGGATTTTCATGTGCCCAAAGGTGGTAGTTTCTTTGATTGAATATGCCCGCACGTGTAAAAGTCGTTTCGTCCGTCCAGATTACTTTCGAACTTAAGTTTACATCGTTTTACAATTGTTCTTTGTACCAATTACAAAAATCGGTTTAATCGGCGGGGATAATCAGCGGGTATTAAATTTTGTACCTTTTGTACATGGTAAGCATGCCTGCGGTCAGCCCTTAATGTGCGCCAAATGGTTGTCTTTGGTATGCTTAGAACTGAAGCAGCTCTCCGGACGCTTGTGCCAGGGTTGGTATTGAAGTGCCTCAGTATCCTCTCCCTCCGCCTCAGGTCGGCTTCCATCGGAGCCTGCATACGGTTTCCACGACGATTACATGAGAAGGACCCAGACTCTCGAAGCCATCTGAAAGTGCTGGTAAAAACACCTCTGTGTGAGGTTTCTCGGTCAGGAAACCGTCTGCGATATTCCCGAACTGCCTGACGTGCATTGCCATCGCATAATCCGTAGACGTAGAATATGTCCGCGTATTCAGCGTTGGTAAATCTAGCCACTGACTAGTGGCTAGTGAGTGACTTCACTGAACAGTACTAGCAACACCACTAATGTGATAATGCGAGGCTGGATTCCCCCCAAAAAGGATTAAAATGATAGTAAACATTTTAATCCTTTCTTTTTAAGTTTAAACACTCAACCTAGACGTTTTATTGATAAGGAAAGCGTGAGAATATTCATGTTTTCTAAATTTACTCCTCGTAAATTAAAAAATTAAGCTTACTCAAAAAGCCAATAGTTTTTTGTAATTTAAATAATTATTAAAAAAAATACACTTTTTGCACAACTATTTTCAGTTTTTTGTGATTTTCTCAAAAACGAAGCGAAAACGAGGCATATGCCAGAGGACTTTTTTTCTTAGTTTTTCGATCCTCTATCGATCTCTGAAGTTTGGCCGTTTGGTTTGGGGACACCCTATATATATATTCCCCAAAGGGAAATCTGCAAAAAAAAAAAAAAAATGAAAAAAAAAGCGGACTCCTCTTCAGATCTCTTTTAGCCCTTTGATAAATATTCTAATCTCGTGCGTCAGTCGTGCGATTTTCGAAAAATTGCTTCAAATGTCCATCGATCCTACCCAGGAGATGACGAAAATGAGGTCCGTACAAAATTATATATATACGAGTATATATATATATATATATATATATATATATTATATATATATATATATATTATATATATATATATATATATTTGTCTGTTAACGCTCTAGCGGTCGCAATTTTTGTTTGATCGTTACGAAACGCGATATTGAACCATTTTATGTAAAAAGACAGATCAAGTTCGTTAATGGCTGAAATCGGACTAGAGGGAGGGGGGATTTTCGTATATTCGGCCATATATCCATTTTATACGGATGGAAATTAAGGTCTTGGTGTAGAATTCGTCTCACAGTGCGGTCAGATAACCCCAGAGCAGCTGCGTGTTTCCGCGCCGAACGCCGAGGAGATCGGACGAATGATTCTCTCACTCTTTCAATATTTTCTGGAGTTCTGGCCGTCTGATGACCTCCTGAACCGGTTTTTGCTACACTTCCACTCTCTCTGAATGTGTTCACCCACGAAACAATTGATTGCCGTCCAGGCACCGGACCTGTAGGGTGAATATTAAACTGAGTACGGAAGGCACGTTGAGTGGCGATAATGGAACGACCGTTAGAAAAGTAAGCCTCGCAGGCAAACGCACGCTGCTGCTTTGTCCAATGCATGATGGCGTCAGAAGAGGAAAGAAACAAAACTTCAAGACTTCCCCTCTCCAATGACATTGGACTCGCCTATAGTTTATGTATGGTATGTTTCCATCTATCAATGATCGAGATACATGCAAATATGTCCTGGTGAACTACAAAAAAAACATCATTTTCCCTTAATGACATTTAAATACAATTTAAAAACTTGCTAAAAACTAATATAATACTCAACACACTTGACCAGTTTCCTAAAACAAACAGCATTAGTTCAAACCACCATTTATTTAAAGAACTAGACAAAGAACAGCCAAACACTGACTAATAGATAAACACTGAGCGGCAAATGACACTCCAATTACGTCATCCATGCGGCCTCTACTGCGCATCCTTAAGGGAAATCAGCTATTGAGGTCGAATTCATGACAAGAATTTCCGAAACTACCTTTAAATGTCCGTCGAACATACCCACGAGATGACCAAAACGATGCCCTTTCAAAACTGTATATATACAGGAATTCGAAATTTCAAAATATCTCCGTTACTCTAAGTCGGGTCGGAAATGATATTGCACTAATTTTATTGTAAATTTGAATATTTTAATGTTTCATAAATGCTATCCTGCGCACTTTTTCTTTATCTCGAATATCAAGCGAGGTATTGCATTTTTTAATTTTCACCATTCTATAAAGCCCACTTCTACTCATTTCATATTAAAAAAAGTCCGTCACGCAGGGGCTGCGTAAACTAAGCAGATTTCCCACGTGAAGTTTTACAATAGGGAAATCTGCCTAATAACAACTGTAGTAGTAAGAAACCTCTAAACCTAAAACATTATTTAGGGCGTAACAACCCAGTAGTTTCTAGCCCCAAAAAACAGTTGACCTAACCTCTAAACCAATTCAGGAGGGGCGAAGTTATAGAAACGGCCGCCAGAGCTCTCGCCGGAAAGTTCGAACATAGCCTACTGGTGACCAGTATCACGCAGAATACAAATGCAAATATCTCGGTTAATATTCAAGATACAGAATAAATGAATAGAACAATATTTATAGTAAATTTAATTTGCAATAAGATTTATTCTATACAATTTTTCGATCCGACGCATAATAACGGAGATATTTTGAATTTTCAAAAATCCCCCCCTCTAAACCCCCCCTCCCACTGGTCCGATTTCAGCCATTAACGAACTTGATCTCTCTTTTTACGTAAAACGCTTAAATATGAAGTTTGGTAACGATTAAACAAAAATTGCGACCGCTAGAGCGTTAACAGACAAATATATATATATATAGATATATATATATATATATATATATATATATATATATATATATAATTTTGAACGGACCTCATTTTCGTCATCTCCTGGGTAGGATCGATGGACATTTGAGGAAATTTTTCAAAACTCGCGTCATGAGTACGACCTCAATAGCTGATTTCCCTTAAGGGAAATCTGCTAATAAGACGTTACATCATGAACCATATAGTCAACTACAGACTCGCGACACACGTAGAGCTTACAAAAAGTCCGTTACGCAGGGGCTGCGTAAAATAAGCAGATTTCCCGTGTGAACTTTAACAATAGAAAAATCTACATACCGATAACACAACACCATCGTGAGTATTAAGTGAATAAATACAAACGATAATAAGAAACCTTCCGACGGGAAGCATCTGAATGTAAACAAACAGTTCAGCCAACTTCTTACCTGACAGAAAAACAATTACTGTAATATATCTGAATATAACGTATTAATTTGATTGAAAACTATTTACTATATCAAGTACTGTAATTTACAATGAATCAGAATAGTTTTTATCTCAATCAATCAAATTTAAGTAGTCCAAAATCTTAAGAAGGGGGGGAAACCAGAACACATTTGCATATATCTCGTATAATAAATGCCTCTTGAAAACAATATTTGGTATTTAAGGCTTTATTTTGCACAATATTTTGACAGTTACCCATCCCAGTGTTTAGGGCTAATACCCGTCGTTTCTGTGGATTTGTTAATAATAAAATTAATTTTTTATGTATGACTTCACTGTTCTACATATTGTCATATTTCCCGTTTCCTGTGCATTATGCATAGATTTGAATTATTAAGGACAAAATATTAACATACATTTGAACTAATTTTTCTAGGTGAGGTACCTGGTAGTTCATATAGAAAAGAATTGTTGAGCAAATTTCTCTCAATAACAACAACTAATAAACAACTTTTGTTATGTGCATATTTGCCGAAACCCCAATAGGAAACGAAATACCACTTGAGTCTTTTGTGCCAAATAAAATTGTTCACTCCCGCTATAATGTTTAGCGTATAACGCCTTAATAGTTCGGAATCCGACAAAAGTGTATATGACAAAAGTTACTCCAAATAACAAAATAAACAACTTTTGTTATGTGCGTAATTGCCGAAAATGCAATAGGAAACGAAATATCACTATTTTTAATTTCAGGCCTCCTTATAAGCCCCACTTTCTTTCACGATATCTTTTCGTTTCACATGCCATAGACACCATAACTGCATTTTGTTTCTTTGGTGTCTGTTTGTTTGTTACCTTTTCACGCATAAACGGCTGAACCGAATTTTATGAAACTTGGTATGTATATTACTACTTTCCCAACTTTGACTTTAGGCTATATTAATATCCTCTGAGACGAACAGGAGTGGGGGTTATAAGGGAAGCCTGAAATTAAAAATAGCGATATTTCGTTTCCTATTGGTTTTACGGCAAATATGAATATAACAAAAGTTGTTTATTTTGTTATTTAGAGTAACTTTTGTTATATACACTTTTTTCGTATACTGAATTATAAACTAGATATACGCTAAAACCTATAGCGGAAGTGAACAATTTTATTGAGCACTAACGATTGAACCGAACTAAACGAAACTCGGTATGTCAATTAGCATTAATTCTTCCATGATTATAAGATATATTAAAATTTTTAGGTCCAAACGGGAGTGGGGGTTATTAGGGAGGCCTGAAATGAAAAATTGTTATATTCCGATTCCAATTGGTTTTTCAACGATTTTCTATAAAAATACTATCATTAGTCCGTGAATGATGATTTCCCGGGCATCGCCGGGTATATTAGCTAGATTGTATATACAAAATACGTACATTATACATGATATTTAATTATAATAAATGCTATCCATGATTATGATTTGAATTATTCACGGTGTGTCAAACAGTGGAGAGGGAATGATTAGAGACTTATTTTCATTTATTCTTCATCTATTTTTTTTTTTTTTTTCCATAAGTCGCCATATTGACCCTTATGGGGAAAAGTGCGCCCAGTCGGAAAAGCAGTTGTACACATAGAAGCATTGCCAAAAACAAAATAAAATCTTTCCGTCTCAAATGATTTCCCTAGCGAAGCCGGGTACCTTGGCTAGTATATACGAGAATATATATATATATATATATATATATATATATATATATATATATATATATATAAAATTGTAACCTCTGTCTGTACATTGTTTTTTTTCACGAAATTTCACGATAACTTTTCGTTTCACATGTCATAGACACCATAACTGCATTTTGTTTCTTTGGTGTCTGTTTGTTTGTTTGTTTATTTGTTTGTTTGTTACCTTTTCACGCATAAACGGCTGAACCGAATTTTATGAAACTTGGTATGTATATTACTACTAACCCAACTTAGACTTTAGGCTATATTAATATCCTCTGAGACGAACAGGAGTGGGGGTTATAAAAGAAGCCAGAAATTAAAAATAGCGATATTTCGATTCCTTTTGGTTTTTCGGCAAATATGCACAGAACAAAAGTTGTTTATTTTGTTATTTAGAGTAACTTTTGTTATATACACTTTCGTCGTATACCGAGTTATACGCTAAAACCTATAGAGAAAGTGAACTATTTTATATGGCACAAAAGAATCAACCAAACTAAATAAAACTCGGTATGTGTATTAGCACTAACGCTTTCATTATAACAACCCATGCCAACATTTCTAGGGACGGGCAGGAGTGGGGGTTATAAGGAAAGCCAGAAATTAAAAATAGCGATATTTCGTTTCTTATTGGTTTTTCGGCATATATGAACATAACAAAAGTTGTTTATTGTGTAATTTAGAGTAACTTTTGTTATATTCACTTTTGCCGTATACGGAAGTATAAATGAGTTATACTCTAAAAACTATAGAGGGAGTCCACAATTTTATTTGGCACAAAAGACTCAACCGAACTAAACCAAACTCGGTATTTGAATTAGTACTAACGCCTTCCTTGTAATAAGCCATACTAACATTTCTAGGGACGGGCAGGAGTGGGGGATATATGGAAGGCCTGAAATTAAAAATAAAGATATTTTGTTTCCTATTGCTTTTTCAACAAATATGCACATGACAAAAGTAGTTTATTTTTTTATTGGAAGTAACTTTTGTGATATTCACTTTTGTCTTATAACAAGGTAGAAACGAGATATACGCTAAAACTTTAGCGGGAGCCAACAATTTCATTGGGCACTAACGATTAAACCGAACTCAACAAAACTCGGTATGTCAATTAGCTTTAATTCTTCCATGATTATAAGCTATATTAAATTTTTTAGGTTAGAACTGGAGTGGGGGTTATATGGGAGGCCTGAAATAAAAATTCGCGATATTTCATTGTCTATTTGTTTTTCGACAAAAATGCACATAACAAAAGTTGTTTACTTTGTTATTTAGATTAACTTTTTTTTTATATACATTTCTCCAGCAACAATGTGTGGAGCAAGTAATTTGCGTAGAAATATTGTTATGCTCAACAATTCATTCCAATTTGAACTATAAAGTACCTCACCTGGAAAACTTAATTCAAATCTATGTTAATATTTTGTCCTTAATAACTGAAATCTATGCATAATGCACAGGAGACGGGAAATATGACAATTTGGAGGACAGTGAAGACTTACATAAAAAATTAATTTTATTATTAACAAATGCCAACAACGGGTATTAACCCTAAACACGGGGACGGGTAAATGTCAAAATATTGTGCACAGTAAAGCCTTGCCAAAAAAATACCATCACCATTCAGCCTCAAATCAATTCCCGGGCGAAGCCGGGTATCTGAGCTAGTATATATATATATATATATATATATATATATATATATATATATATATATATATAGAGAGAGAGAGAGAGAGAGAGAGAGAGAGAGAGAGAGAGAGAGAGTAACTTTTGTCATGTACACTTTTGTCCTATACATATGTACGAGTATAAATGAGTTATACGCTAAAAACTATAGCGGGAGTCAACAATTTTATTTGGCAAAAAAGACTCAACCGAACTAAATAAAACTCGGTATGTATATTAGCACTAACACCATCATTATAATAAGCCATACCAACATTTCTAGAGCCAGCAGTAGTGGGGCTTGTAGGGAAGGTCTGAAATTTAAAATAACGATTTATTGTGTCCTATTAGTTTTTTATTATTTACTCGCTATATTTCATTTTCTTCTGGTTCTTCGCCAAATGTTTACATAACAAAAGGTGTTCATTTTGTTATTTAGAGTAACTTTTGTTATATACACTTTTTTCGTATACAAAATTATAAACGAGATATACGTAAAAACCTATAGCGGACGTGAACAATTTTATTTGGTACAAAAGACTCAACCGAACTAAATAAAACCTGGTATGTGTATTAGCACTATCGCCTTCATTATAATAAGCCATACCAACATGTCTAGGGACGGGCAGGAGTGGGGGTTGTAAGGAGGCATGAATTTAAAAATAACAATATTTTGTTTTCTATTCGTATTTCTGCAAATATGCACATGACAAAAGTAGTTTATTTTTTTTATTTGAAGTAACTTTTGTGATATTCACTTTTGTCTAATAAAACTGTATAAACATAAATAATTCAAATCTATGCATAATGCACAGGACACGGAAAGTATGACAATATGGAGGACTGTGAAGTCTTACATAAAAAATTAATTTTTATTAACAAATCCACAGCAATGACGGGCATAAACCCTAAACACTGGGACGGGTAAATGGCAAAATATTGTGCAAAGTAAAGCCTTGCCAAAAAAATACCGTCTCCATTCAGTCTCAAATAAATTCCCGGACGAAGCCAGGTATCTGAGATAGTATATATATATATATATATATATATATATATATATATATATATATATATATACGGGTGTGGCTATTAAATAACGAGACTGACGCTGCTACAGAAGAAGTGCGCATGCGCCAAACGCCAGCAACTAACAGCTGTTATCGTGAAGCTTGCTCTTTCGAATATACTGCCTCTCGCTTTTGTAAACAAATCAGTACAGCCGTAGCCTTCGTTCGCATTAGAGTTGTTTTTTTGTTTCGCTGGAAAAATGTTAAGTGTAACAGTAGAGCAACGAATTGTTGTGAAATTTCATGTGAAACTTGGAAAAACCGCTACTGAAACTTATAATTTATTGAAAGAAGTGTATGGCAATGAATGTTTATCGCGTGCACGTGTTTTTGAGTGGTTTAAGTGTTTTCAAGATGGCCGAGAAGACGTTCAAGATGATTCACGCCCGGGTCGCCCTTCCACGTCGAAAACGGATGACAATATCGAAAAAATCGGTAATCTGATTCGATCTGACCGTCGGTTAAGTATTCGTGCGGTTGCTGAAACTGTACGAATTGATAAAGAATCCGTACGGTAAATATTACATAACAATATTAACAAGCAAAAAGTGTGTGCCAAAATGGTGCCTAAAATTCTCACATTTGAAGAACTGGAAGCTCGCAAAAATGTTTGTACTGACACTTTGAATGCCATTGAAAATGCCCCAAACTTACTGGAAAGGATAATAACATGTGACGAATCATGGTTTTTTATGTATGATCCTGAAACAAAGCGCCAATCCATGCACTGGAATAGCCCATCTTCACCGAGAGCCAAAAAAGCTCGAATGAGCAAATCAAAATTCAAAGCAATGTTGATTGTTTTTTCGATATTCATGGGATTGTGAACTGGGTTCCTGAAGGTCAAACGATTAATCAACATTACTACCTTCACGTTCTTGCTGAACTCCGCGAAAGAATAAGGAAAAAACGACCTGAATTGTGGAAGGACAAGTCATGGGTTCTCCACCAAGACAATGCGCCGGCTCATTCCGCATTGTCTGTTAAGAGGTTTCTAGCCAAATTCAGCATCCCAGTGTTAGACCATCCGCCTTATTCGCCGGATCTGCGTGCGACTTCTATCTGTTTCCTAAGGTGAAATCTGCATTAAAAGGAACAAGATTTGAGTCTGTTGAAGCTGTGAAAGAGAAAGCGGCACGCGTCCTGAAGAAGCTGACAGAAAAAGACTTCCAGCACTGTTTCGAACAATGGAAGGCTCGCATGGAGCGTTGTAGGGATAAAGGAGGGGTGTATATTGAAGGTGATAATAAGTAAAAATGTAAAAAAAAAAAAATAAAATGTTTTACAGCGTCAGTCTCGTTATTTAATAGCCACACTCCGTATACAGTTTTGAACGGACCTCATTTTCGTCACCTCCTGGGTAGGATCGATGGACATTTGAAGAAAAATTTCAAAAATCGCGTCATGAGTACGACCTCAATAGCTGATTTCCCTTAAGGCAAATCTGCTAAAAACTTTATTGGTAATATACGCAAATATAGATGTAACATAAACAATAGCTGGGATACAACTGACTGAGGAGTTTTTTTTTTTTTGTTTTTTTTTTAACTGAGACCCAGCATGTTCAGTATGGATGGTAATAAGGTCGCGTGAGCCACGGGGGGAACTGAGGAGTAGGAGGGGACGGGGTTTATATAGCAGGGATGGTGAGCATTGCTGAGTCGGCGGCTTGGTGTAGATTCTGCGACTCAACTGTCGAAATGGGACCTCATTTCTCCTTCGTCATGAACCGCTTTATTCTAAGCTAAATGAAAATCCGTTGTAATGACGTCGTCAATTAAAATTTTCATGTCAACATTCACGTCTTGACTTGAAAATGTTTATTTGATCTATACCATATTCAATATTTAACCGTTTTATTCAATTCTAATGCTCATATTCGTTCATGGCTGAAATCGGACAAGGAATAGGGGTCGGGGTTGAAAATTCAAAATATCTCCTTTATTATGAGTTGGATCGTAAAATATTGTAGAACCAATTTTGTTAAACAATTGATGGTATAAAATTGTTGTTCTGTGCATTTTCCCGTAACTCAAATATTAAGCGAGTTATTCGTATTTCCTTCTCTTCAGCCTTCAGTAAACCCCCACTTCTGCTCATCGGATTTTCACTTAGTAATAGAGAATACAGGGTCATTCAAAAAGAATGAACTGATTTCAAAGCTTTATGGTACTTTACACCATATTATCCATAATCCATTATGTGATGCGATGCAGGAAATGGAACATGATGATGACACCATGAAACTTCAACACCGGTTAAATACATGTGTCTTAATTGCAATCTTGTAATACTGTCTGTTAATAAGATATGGCTTAATGAAATCGGTTCATTCTTTTTGAAAGATCCTGTATAAGGTGAGTTGAGATTAGTAGTCTGTCATACCAGCACGTGGAAAATCTGCTTTTTTTACGCACCCCCCTGCGTGGCAGGCTTGTGATCGTCATACCTAATTTTGTGAAACTCGGTTAGTGTCTTCGACTTTAAGGGAAATCTGCTAATTATAAATTAGGTGTTATTAACATAACATATCCTTACCATAAGATTTTATATTGAGTTTAAATGGCGGACTTTTATTTTATACTTTCCTTTTCTTTGAAGCACAAGAAGGTCACTTACGTACCTACACAATACATAAGTGAAAGAGAGAATGGACGACATGTAACAAATCTTACAGCTTACATCAATACATTCCAAATATAACTCACAACAACTACAACACAATTAAGAGTCAACATTACAAATGCACATAATGTCTAATAGAACATGGGCAGACAGGACATTAGTTAACAAGATTTAAAATTCGAGACAATAACAAATGTACTTGCGACTCACAGACAACACAAACGTTTTTACATATACTTTATGGCTGTTCAACTTTTAATCAAAATAGATCAATTTTAATAATGAACATAATTGTAAAAGGAGGTAATTGGCCTTATATATTTAACAAATATAATAAAGAACTTATAAAGTTTATCAAAAGTACAACTATGGATGTTGCTGAAATACATTAGAATGTAAAGTTGATTGTGAGGAATGGGAATTATAATTCAATATATTTACCTTACATAGACTCACAAATTAAACATCGGTCGAGTTTAACTTTAATTGATTTGTTTTTATTTTATTTTTTCATTTCATTTATTAATTTTATTTGTAATTATCTTACTTATTTTAATATTTTATTTTATTATTATTATTTTTTTAATATTATATTTGATTAGATGGATGATTAACGTGTATATATAGTAATATAAAAATGTATTTAAACATAATCATACATGTAATATGCCATGTGGCAATGGAACATGTATTCAAATAAATAACTCCGCATAGAGTAGAAAAAAAATTTACTTGGGAATTTTAGCGCAATGAAACGCATTTTGTTATTTTAGGTCTATTTCGTTTGCAATACAGTCATAATAATTGTCATCAAATAAGCTTAAAACTTAAATGTTTCTATTTTACTTGAGTTGCTTAAAACAATCTAGTGTAAGCTACTTCTTGACTCATCCAGCACTCAGTATCCATGCTACCTCTTTGGTTTTATCAGTCTATTCATTTATTTGCACATTTTTAGTTATTCAATTGTTTCATTTGTTTTGAATAATACAAAATAGAAGTTAAACTGCATATTATAAATCTAATATCATTGAATTTAAGAGCCGGAGGGAGTTTTGTTTTTTTTACATATCGATAGTAAATTTATGACGCTTAAAAGTTGGAGGTATAACCATTCTAATTCTGTCAGTTTAAATTCTTGATAAATACTCATATCATGAAGAAGACGGTACTTGAGCCTTGGGGACCTTTTGAAAAGTTATGCCTCATTTCAACAGTATACAAACTTAAGAGTACAATAGGCGATCAAAACTGGTAATAGTTTCCTTTATTTTGTTGAGCAAGTGGTTGGTTTGGGAGTCCCATTGAGTCGACCCAAACTTATCACTATATAATATACTTCCAGACTATCAATGCCAGTCCATTACAGTCAATGCATTCAATCACTTTTTGACTGAAAGAAGAATTTAAACGTTCTTCAGTTCAAAAATATCATTAACTCTTTTACCAGAAAGTTGCATTGTTTACATCAAGTGTTGATAATACACAGATGAACCATCCATTAGCTTTGGAAAATGAGTTTGAAACATTCATTTTATTCATTACAGAAGAGAACATTGTTATTAAGTGGTTATAGTGAAGGTAATACTAACTAATATACATACATTCATTTGCGCAATCCATACTTATTCGACCTAGTAAACTGAACATGCAAAGTGAATATTCAAATCTTCTATATTAACCTTCAATGAGTATCTGAGTTGTCAAAACAACAACAACCATTTGTTCGCAACACATACACATCAACTGTGTTGTACCTTGGGATAACTTTGAAATGAAATTAATTGTGTCTATTTCCATTAAATGTTGTCATAACATAATGTGATTGTCAAATAGGTTTTTTTCTATAAACAATTTTCTAATATTATGTCAATTAAATTCTTTACAAATTATTGAATTGCATTTATACTTATATAATACATTCCTTAAAAAATTAGGTGAAATTCTAAGAATACATAGTATAAAATTCATCAATTTAAATAATTATACACAATAAATTAGTTTCATTTATAATCTTTTATTTATTTAATAGCGTCCTCTTTTTGGAACTAAGGCTAATTGGGGCGGGTTATCTATAGCTTATCACCCTTTTCTAGCAAGGGTGGGACTAGGGATTTTTTTTAATGAATTCTGTCACTAAATAAATTCCTATTGCCCAGGCGGGAATCGAACTCGCCACTCAAGGTTTTACCATGTGAGATTAAGGCTAACACTTTAACTCACAAGGCTAACCTGAACCCCATGTATAATCTTAATACAACTCTAAATATGTACAATTTTTTTATTTGTTGACATGCAAATTTATTAAAGGATGGCAAGCTTTATAAACGATGAGAAACTAGTCCCACCTTATAGAGACAATGTATCTAATCACAAATTATTTTAGACCGATATTTATGACAAATATTTAGTAGTTTTATTTAACAATTGAACATTTTTGAAAGTATTCGTCTTGTGTATAAAAACATTAAAAAGTTTCACTCCTGAGAATGATACGCTTTTCTATAGATATTTATGTTTGTGGTTGCGGGCTTGAAGAATATTCTTGTATCTTGTTTTTTGGTTATGTGTTCTACTATTCACAAATATATAAGTCGATTGAAATCCTCCGTACTGTTTTATTTGAGTAACAAATCGACAGACAAGAATTTCACTTTTAAAGCAGTTTTCTTAGAATGACACGAAAAGTGATAAAAACGTATTCCAGTCAAATTTAAACAGAATTTCACACTAACCTTTCGGAGATTTATTTATGTGGATTAATTATCTCCCTTAGAATAATAGCCTTGACAGTAGTAAATAACACAATTAAAGGTATCTTATATGTGTTTCTAACTACTTCGTCAAGGGGAAGGGACTTTTTTCATACATGGTTTGTAAGACAGAATATTTTCTATGATTATGAATTATATGGTCCATTACATTATGAAAAAACTACACGCACAGGAGGTGGGAAATATAAAAATATTGAGGGCAGTGAAGTTTTAAATAACAAATTTTATTATTAACAAATCCGCAGCAACACAGGGTATAAACACTAAACACTGGGATGGGGAAATCTCAATATATTGTGCAAAGTAAAGCCTTGCCAAAAAAAAATACCATCATTATTCAGCCTCAAATGAATTCCCAGGAACAGCTGGGTAACTTAGCTAGTTATATATGTGTAAACATCTTTCATTTTATTCATAATTTTTTCTTATTCCAACATTTAGACAGAATGTTGGTTATGAAATACTACAATGGAGTTATTTTAATGTGATTTCTAATTTTCAGGGGTGCCATAAGTAAACACACAAAGCTCCTATATGATAGCATTGGAAGTTTGATCGAATATGAAAAAAGGAACGATGAGTGGTTCTCGATTAAACAGTGCTGTGCCCAGTACCAGTCGCTCATCAAGGGGACTGGAACAAGGAAGAAAAAAAGAGGAGAACGGAATACAGACAACACCGAAAGCCTGGAGCTTTTGGAAACATCTCTCAAACAGGGTTAGTATTTATTTTTGTTTACATATTTCAGAGGGGAGTGGTAGTGGTGTAACGATTAATCCACTCTACTCTTGTAATATAGTTGCTGAGTTCAAACCTTGGGATTGCTCTCTAAATTTGATTTAGCTGTGGGGGAACACCAGACTTTGAGGTTGGACTTCTATACATTCCCCTAGCGCACATTCAGTTTCTATTTAATAATGAAGTAGCACTGTTTGGTCTTTAACGCCACCACAATATGACAGGTAATGTGTCAAGCTGACAGCTTGGCCTATTACCAAAGTTGAGTGGCCCAAAGAATTTTGTTTCTGACATATTTCAGTATGCCTTAAAACATGGTTTCATTAGCCTTATTCGATCAATTTTATTGTAATACATAGTTTTGTTGGATCCTCTAATAAGTTATGTATTGTTCAGTATTATAATTAATAACTGTTTATGTAAATAGAAGAGTATAACGTCCTAAAATCCCACCCTGGCTAGAAAAGGGTGGTAACCTGTAGATAACCCGTCCTGATTAGCCTAAGTTGCAAAAAGTGGATGTTAATAAATAAATAGAAGAGTGAAATGTGATGGAAAACTGCCGACGTGATTTCTCTCAGGACAGTCAGCCTTAATCACCTATTCTCTATTAGCCCTTTGACTGCTAGGCGGGAGGGCCTGAATCATTGCTGTATGGTGTGACAGGAAGAGGTTGACTTTCTTACCTGCTTCGAGCATCTCAACCCGCTGAGCACTTTGTGCTTCTTTGAGCATCTCACACAAATAATTTACGTGATCTAATGGGAAATATTCAACTTCAGAGGTTCCCAGTAAAACGTCTAGAGAGTGCTTTGTGTGACAAAAATAGCCCGTGAAGATCAGAAATATTCAAGCTAAATATGTTAAACTTGGCTGTCTTGTTCCAGGGAGTCAAAGGGTTAAACATATGCTTAGGGCACAAGTTAATAATATACCTCTTCATGGAAAGGTTTGTGGCCAAAGTTTCTGGGGACATTGTAGTTAATAGGAATATCTAGCAATTAATTAACACTAACCTTTCAAAACTCATTTCACTCTAGCAGATAATGAATTTTAAATAGTTCTCAGTTCATTTTCAGAGTTTTTGGATGAGCTTCGAGCCTCCTTAGACCAAATGAAAAAAGACTACACGCGTTCTAAACAAATTGTTGATGATATCGACAACAATAGACTTGACGAAGAACGGTTGGATGAACTTTTAATGTAAGTTAAAATATAGCATTACATTATTTTTTTTGTTCCTCAAGTTTTGGTTGATTTTTATTTAGGTTGTCATTGGCCAATATTTATAAGAAGAGCTTTCTTTATTTTATTTTAAAGAGTTATTTTACTAATTTAAAAAAAAATTCAAGTATAAGTATTTAAAAAAGAAGCAACAATTAATAACTTGTAAATCATCTCAAAGTCATTAAATGAAATAGTTTTGCTGAAAAAAAATTAGAATAAATGTATAACATTCCAAATTTTAAACTATTCTATCCACCCTCATACCCCTTAATTTCAACCATAAATTGAATTTTTCCTGTAATATCCTAGTAGTTTTTAGTCACAACCTTTAAATATATGTTCATTGATCAGAAAATATAGATATGATGTTAGGGGAGAAAACAAATTCTCAAATATTTCAATCTGTATCACTTTAAAAGTTATGTTAGGAGATATCTATACAACAGCCACTTTACTTAGAAACTCTCTATGGGTCATGTCCCTACAAAACAGAGTCAGTTTAGGGGAAATAAATGTCTAATACAACACAAAATCTAGCCTGAGGCTTTATTTTGTGTGCATACTTGTGTTTGTACATGGACATTGTAAATTTAATGTTTATTTGAAACAAATCTTGATTAAGAAAGTGCTGCCTTAGATAAATTAAATAGTAATTGTTGTTTTTGTTTCAAACAATTCTAATATCCTTGTTTTATGCCTTTCCTGCTATTAAGTATGTCCCATTATTTGTTTTTACACTATGCTGTATATTTTCAGTTATTTTATGAATAATTAAATCTAGCATTAACTTTTTTCCCCTAGGGAATGTGAAGAAAAATCGATCAACATTAAAACCAAATTGAAGACAATGCTCGATGAAAAGAATGCTGAAATAGAGAGTATTGCTAAACCTCCTCAACCGACCCCCTCTGTGGTGAGATATAATTTAAGTCTCTTCAAACTTACAGTCATTTGTTTTATTTATATGTCAATACAGGGTAGACATGGCTCTCCTGGTAACATGATAAATATTTTATAGAATGAACTGGATTTAAATTTCATTTTTTTTTATTACTATTATAATAAATGAATGTCCACTATATATAACTAAGGCTAATTAAGAAAGGTTGCCTACAGAGAGAGGATAACACTCTTTTCTAATCGAGATGGTAGTAGGGATTTTATTTACTGACTGTTACTATATAAATTCCATTTTCCCACATATAAATTCAACCCAAAACTCAGTTATCTTGAAATATTATGATGTTCACCTTAGCCACTTCATACATGAATAACCTGAGCCTCGTGCTTAGCCATTAAATTATTATTTTAAGAATTTATTCAATACTTATTTTAATTAAATTAGACTGTATTATTAAAAAAATATTCTTTATTAAATAAGCTTATTTATTCTTTGTTCTTGATTTATATCTCTATGAATGAATCAATCATTATTTACTAATTTTTATTCTTTGAATAAAATTTTACCTTATTTACTATTTGTTTCTTTCTTTTCAAAGGTGCACTAGTAGAATTTAACCATTAGTTTGTTAGTACAATCACGAATAAAACATGGCTTTACATTTAAAGCTCTTTTTCATCCCATTAGTCACTAAAGCCTTAACCCTTTAAGGCAAACATTTTGCTGGCAATGGTAAATTCATACTGTTAGGGCTTCATAATATAAAACAATGACAAGGAGAGGCCCTCTAAGTATTTATGCCTTTATGGGGATGTTGCATAAATTATTACACAATTGTAAAATTGCATTGAATTGTTACAATAAAAATTACAAATAAATACGGTACTGTGCAAAATACGAGTACATTAATTTATATTTTTTATCAGGAGTGTGAGCAGCAAAACATGCAATGCACAGAGCTACATGGCACTTTTCACAGCCCATAATTGGCCACCATCTTTCTTTTGATTGATGGATAGTTGGTGTAATGTCTATTTTTTTACCATTTTCATGAGTAAGTGTTCTCCTTACTTGACAAATCAAATGTCAGAGGAAGACACAGCCCTGTCAGTATGTTGTGTTCTTGTTAAATTTCCAATCAATTCATCTAAATTTGAGTGGAAATCTATATGCGAAATAGGTTTCCTGTTAGGATATTTCAAGGGAAACGTAGTCCTGTATAATATGTAACTGTTTACTGCAGTTGCATCCATGTAGTGGTAAAAAAGCCTCATCCACCATCTCCTACTCTTCCAAGAACCATGTTTGCAGCCATCAATTGATCAAATAAATCCACTCCCATATGATTATTGTGTCATTTGTGGTTTTAGGCATTTTTATTTATTCTCTTTCTCCTGTTATGTTCACTCTTGATTATTTACAGTATCAGTCGGTTTATGTAATGTTGTGATTTTGCATTCAGGATTTGAGCCCCGATCTCATTACTTCATGATCAAGATGTCTTCAGATTGTGTGAAGCTAAAAACGCTTTTTTTTTTCTTTTTATTTTGTCATTTTCTAAATGTTTTTGTGGGAACCCTTTCCTCTTTGGTCTTGGCATCCCAGAACTATAAGTGTTTTTAGATAGCAGTTTTCCTGCTAATGAAATTCACGCATAATTCGTTACACTCTTTGACACTTTGAGGAGAACCTACATGATAAAAAAAAATCATGTAGTATAGAACATAAACTCTCAGATCACCTTATTATTAATATGAGATAAGTAGAAGTGGGGGATCATCGCATATTGGAGATATTTAGAATTTTTAAAATCCCTTCTCTCCCCCTGGTCTGATTTCGGCCATTAATACACTTGATTATTAGCAAAACCTCAATATTGAAGGGAAGTTTGCTAAATGGGATTATTTGGTGATGATGTTTTCTTGATTAGAAGTGGAAAATAAGGTCTTAGTAACTCAAATTATTTTATGCCTTGGCCTTAAGTGCTTCTCATTTCCAGAATTTATTATTTTATATGCTTATATTTGAATTATTATTATGAGTGAATTAGTATTAAAATTTAATTATTTTTCTTTTCAATCTTTTTGAAAGAATATAGTAATTTTGTATATATTTTACAGTCTTCTGAGCCTCCTTCATCAACAAGTGAAGCCAAACCCTGTTCTACTACATCTCCATTGTTGACCAGCTTACTACAAAGTCCATCTCCATTGATAAGAACATCATTGCCTTCTGCATCATCTCCTACAATATCTTTACTTTTACATTCTTCTCCACCAGTTCCCATAACTGGTAAGTTCTTTCGTTCGCATAATTATTTTTAGAGTCAATTAATTTAGATTATTTTGTTTTATTTATTTTTTAGATTCAACTTTATCTAAACTATTGGAAACTCCTTCCAATATACAGACTTCGCCAACAACATCTACAGTCCTTGCAATACCGTCTTCATCCAGTAGTCAACAAAGTCCTCATGGTTTTAAATCTGGTATATATTTATTATAAAACAACTTTAAATCTAAATTATAAGTTTAAGAAAATATTGTATCCACTAACTCAACACATGCTGGGAAAGTTTAAGCTGCCTATCTACTAGGCACAGCTTCCTATTTTAAACCATTCTGTGGAGTCTGGAGTGAATATCCTCTATTTTAGGACCTCCAGCCTTCATAAATCCTTCCTGAGATCATCCATCTTTGCCTTGGACTTCCCATCCTCCTCGCTTTACCCCATGCACCATTCAACATTTTCAAGGGCAGCCTGCCAGGCTCCATCTTCTTGACTTCCCCTAACCACCATAATCTGCCATACGAAATGGATCGCCATACTACTCCATGAGTTTAGCATTCTGTGAAGCTTTCTCACAGGGCCTTCTATCCAATCAATATCAAGATCTACAGTTATTAGCATGTTTTGATATTTGTTTCCAAGATTTGGTTAGCCAAAAATCTATCTTTATCAGGATATTAAAATCTCTGAGACTGAAGGCTACTTTAGTTGTTGCATGTACATATACCCAGGGCAAGTTTTCTTGACCTGGAATGAGGTACTATATTTGTGTCTCTTATTTATTCATTGGATTCTATGTTCTGTGTGATCATTTCTGACTTTTTATGTGGTTTTAAATGGCTGGCCCTTATTATGAGGCTTTTACCGTTTTCTTTTGTAATTTTTGTTTTATCTTTTTAAATTTCTACCAATATATGAAGAATAAACCCATTGAGAAGGAGCAGTAGCCACCTCTAAACATGTCAATGAAAGATGTATTAAAGTTTGACTTTGAAGATTATTTTAGTACTGGATGATCTAAGAGTCTTGGAAGTAGTAATGCAAAGAATAAGGCACAAGCCATGGTGATACCGTATACAGCAGACTGATACAGTTCAGGTGTATGCTGAAAAAGTATTGACCACTATGTGGCTAGAGATATCACGTATTAGCTAGTGCTTTGGAATCTAGATCTAAGGATTAGATAAGAGAAGAGATCAAGTAAATGATAGTCCCTAGATGGATTGAGGAATTTAGTGGTCCTGTCAAATTGGGATATTTCACTTTTTATTATAGTTGTAGCATGTTTATGTAACTGGAAGATATACAAGCTGTATGGGTAAAACCATTCCAGATAGCTAGACGGATACAGAATGAGTTGAAACAGCATAAACAGGTGTTAAAGGGTCATCGAGGAGTGTCACTGTCCAACGCCCGCCATCAAAGTCTTAAAGAGACTTATAGTGTAGAAGCAGATTGTATTCAAAATGGTTGCAGGGACGAGACACTTTTATGCACAGCAGAATGCTCTCCATTTTAAGATTCTCTCAAAGAATGCGAAAGTGTAAATTCAGAAGGTCTTTATCAGGCCAAGAGTTACAAATAACAATGAAACATTAAATCAGAAAGCCCTCATATTCTGCCAGGGATGAGCTCTGGGAAAGATATTTGTAAACTGTAAGGAAGCTGCATAGGTGGAGGATCATAAGTAGTGCCGAATTCATACACTTTTATGACGAGCCTGATTTCTGTGCTATTGAGAAAGGCAAAGTCTCCTGGACAGGGCACACCTAGAGAAAGGACTCCAACAGATTGCATGGGAAAATCGAATAATATACAAGGTGAGGCGAGGAAATGGACCAGGTCCAGGCAGAGGAGGCTGGATGCCCTGAGGGAAATCTCAAAGGCTAGAGGGTCCTAGCTGTGGACCACACTGATTGGTATAAGATTGTGGCAGATCTCCAGTTCCTACATGGACTGGACTGTCCAAAAGTAAGTAGTAGTATTTTTATTGTTAGCATGAATCAATGGAATGCCCCTCTATAATGGTTAAACTAAGGATTTATCATTGATTAACTTAAAACTGCTTTTAATGTTCCTTTTAGCAAATGAAGATAAGCCTCTTGTAATTGAAAAAGTTGATAGTGAAAAAATTGAAGAAGGAAGAATCATTTTGGAAGAATTAACTGATGTTGAACATGGTATGTTTTTCATCCATTAGGGTAATGATCACCTTTCCCTATACTACTGACATTTTTTCTTTCATCTGTATATAATAAATCTCTATTTCCTCTTAAGCCAGAAATACATATTTTAGCATTTCTGAGGGCATATTGCTGGATCAAAAGACTTTTTAGATTTTCTATATCATAATTATCGAGGCTTCTGTAATTTTCTACCAGAATTACACTAGACATTCTGCTAGCTTGCTCAAGGTATCTAGCGTGAGTGATGTTCAGCTGTCCTATCTGATGTATAATTATTCTTGTCTTATCCAGTTCCGAGGAGCCAGAGTCGGATTCATCATTCATATTTGTATTTCTTAATGTCTCTTTAACTTCCCCAGGGTTAATTACCAATGTTTTTAGGATCACAGCTATCCAAAGTTTGGTGAGTTTATTGTCATCTTCTCTATTAAAATTATAAGGATAGTTTGCAGTTGCAATGGCTCCTCTAAAAATCCTTTCTCTATAGTTCATTACTTTGGCCAAAACTCAAGTCTTGATCAAAGTTATTTAGTGATTCAAATAACAGAAATGTTCTGCCATAGTGGATTATGTTACTTCTTATTTAATTATTCTTTTCCAGATCCACATGGATTCTGTATAATCCTGGAACTAAACCTTTTTTTTTTTTTATAAATCAGTCTATCTACTAAGGTCCAATCTTTAGGATTTAAGGATTTGCTTATTTGCTGACACTCTGAGCAAAATATATCCTGTTGGGGTTAACTTTTAATTAAAAGCTAGTCATATCATTATATATTTGTTTAAATAATTAAATGTGTCTTTATAGAAGTGTGGTTGCATTTTAACATGTCAAGGTTTATATACACAAGAGTGTAAAGTAGGAATTTGGATTTTACCTTTTGAAAAGGAACACTAACTCCAAACACTTCTGGGATATTTGAAAAATAAAGATGTTTTGAAATAAAAACATTTTTTGCTAAATATTTGTTTGACCCAGAAGGCTCATAAGTAAAATTTAAAAACAAATTATAATGAGGGTCATTGGGCAAAAAATATTTACTTATATATATATATATATATATATATATATATATATATATATATATATATATATATATATATATGGGGGGGGGGGGGGGGGGTTATGTATGTATAGCATTAATCAATCATAAAAGAGAACTCTAACATTACATAGCACAATTTTTATTCTATATAACTTTCAATCTTTATTAATCAGTACTTAATCTATTTGTAATATACTCTTATTCATATAAAGTTGAATAAATTAGTATAGAAAAGTTCATGTTACAAACTTAATAAAATAAGAAGTTTCAAACAATGGTACAATAGTTATTATAGCAAATTCTTTTGTCTAACGAGCAAACATTAACAAATACATTTATAAATTTCATTTAAATTCTTTTCTATACAAAATATATTCACCTATAGATTGTATAATATTAAAGATAATATAGTTTAATAGATACCATACATATATACAATTACAAGTTGATAGTTTCTATTACCAATTTAGTTTATTTTATCTTTTTTTTTTTTTAATTGAACTTTTCTTGACATTTAATTTGAAATAATTTATTTGGTAGCCATCATTAATGTTTTATTTTATATTTTACCTGCAATTTAGTCAACAATAAATCATTATTATTATTTATTAACATCCACTTTTTGCAACTCAGGCTAATTGGGTCGGGTTATCTACAGGTTACCACCCTTTTCTAGCCAGGGTGAGATTTTAGGACGTTATTTAATGAATTTCGTCACTAAACAACTTCCTTTGCCCAGGCGAGAATCGAACTCGCCACTATAGGTTTGCCATGTGAGATAAAGGTCAACGCTTTAGCTCGCAAGGCTAACCTGAGCCCCCAAAAATAAATCAGAAAATATTAATTAATTAAAAATAATCAGAAAATATTTTTATTTGCAGATAATATTTATAATGCCTTTAAATTAATTATGTTCTTAAAGAAATACTTATAGTTTATGAAATTACTTTAACAAATAAAAGATTAAGCACATTTTCTAAAACTATAATTGAAATGGGTAAAGAAAAATATTTTCTTTAACAAGTATTTATTTATAAAAATTTTTTAAATATATATTTAAAACATACCAACTAAAGAAAATACATTTTCACCACAATTTCAGATTAAAAACTTTGTTATATATATGTTGTTTATGGATCTTTGATGCAACTTAAGTGTTAACTTAATGTAACTAATCAACACTAATAAAAAAAAGTTTCAAAATTATCAATTATAGATGAAATAAGGAGATATTACCAGATATAATATACGACTAAATGTTTAATTACTTATAAACTAAATCTATTACAAAGATCCATTAACAATATATATCTAACCAAGTTTTTAATCTGAAATTGTGAAGAAAATGTATTTTCTTTTTCAGGCTAAAGAAACAGAAGCGTTTTGTTTCAGATGAAAAATGATAATTTTATGTCAAACATACCTACGAATTGAGAATCAGATATCAGTTCATTAATAAGAGGATAAATGCTCGTAATTTCAAAACCTTTCATCTCCTAAACTTGAACATGAAAATATTGAAATTTTGAATTGAATTGAAATTTTATTTTTTTCATAACTTTTGTCTTAATCTTTTTTTTAATGTATTATAAACTTATAATAAACAAACCAATAAAATGTACTACTTTTATTTAATTCATCTTTGAAGATACCCTTCATAGAGGGAGGGAGTTTATTTGCTACATACTCTGTACAACTTAGTGAATCATATGTATTTAATTTAAATACAAAGCATTATGATTCAAATTTTTTTTTCAATTTTGAAGAATTAAAAAAGTTAAGTGAAGAAGTAAAAAAGAAGATATTATGAAATAAAACATTTTTTAAATATATAATAGAAATAATAAATAATACAGTAAAAATGTACTACTTTGTAAAAAGAGTAGAAATAGCCAAAGTTGAGAAAAAAAACTTCAAATCCAGTAGCCGTTTCAAAAGTAAGAAAATAAATCTTTAAAATTAATGGAGTTAAAGACCGTATGAATTGTATACAAAGAAGGGCTATTAACAATTACCTGTGAAGGTAGAAGGGTCTCACTCAACTATACCCCCTTCAGAGAACATAGAAAACATGAGGAAAATTACAATATATATATATATATATATATATATATATATATATATATATATATATAAACACACAGAGTTGGTCACTGTTAGAGGCACCATTTTCGGTATTTATACATACTCGGCATTCAATGTAATGGCTCGGCTCTATCAAATATGGCCAGAAATAATTATCATAGCATATAGACCTCAAATGTTTTAGCAGAGTAATAAATAAGTGCAACTACTACTTGCACTTTCTATATACACACTTTTTTTTTATTAATATTCCCTGTTAATATTTTAAATAATGACATAATTTCAAAATTATTTATAGATGTTGTCGAA
Source organism: Riptortus pedestris (assembly GCA_019009955.1). Lineage (NCBI taxonomy): Eukaryota > Metazoa > Arthropoda > Insecta > Hemiptera > Alydidae > Riptortus > Riptortus pedestris. Next base: position 5,205,492 of record CM032233.1, read on the forward strand.
TCAGAAATTATCATCGAACAGCAAGAATCACCACCATCTAAAAAGAGCATTCCAAGAAGGATTGATTTGGAGGTAATTATTATATCTATAAACATTACTTTAATTATTCAAAATTGTTGTCGTTGGAGAACCAAATATGAAGAAGGTAATGGATGTATTACAAAATGAATATATTTCCAAGTAAATTTTAATTATATATGTTGGGTGGAGGTATAAGACAAGAAATAAATTATTTAATGAAATAATAATAGCTATATTGTATATAAAATTGTATTTGGACTCATACATGTACACAAAATTAAATATGATATTGCCCAGATCAATTCAGTTTAATTAATTACAATATAAATCAGACCAATGGATTTATGTAATAGTCATTTGGAATATCATATTATAATTATTTCTTATATATGAAACTTGAAATAAGTGTATTTCTGAGAAAAGCTTAACAATTTAGACTGAATGTTTCTACTTACGTCTAGTTTATGAAACAAAGTCATTTCAACAAGCTGTCAGCATCATGGAGACCCTGGGAAGGTTTTTTTCTTGAATGATAATGGTGAAAAGGACCCATTTACTCGTACGTATCATACACAGCTTCCGCGTATTTCTTTTTAAAAATATTTTCGGTCTTCTTTACTCCTGAGAGGGTTCCATTAACTTTCTGTACTACTTTACATACTGTTTACATTAGGAAAAGAAAACCGAGCATCAGCTCTCAAGAAGATTTTGCCCCTAGCCTAACTCTCGTATCCTATGCCTTTTTCTCAACTGGCGGAGGGCCATACAATTGCTAGGAGTGGGGGGTATGCCTCCCAATTCTACTCAGTTTGAAAATTTGCTTCTTTTTAATTGAGATTAAATTTAGATACAGTTGAAACTGCAAAAGTTTAAACTTATTAAAAAAGATCTCATTGTAATAAAATAATGCAGGGACATGGGCATGCATTACAAGTGTATCCATGCTTATATTTATCTACCATGTACTCACATCTTTCTTAGATTTTATTTTTATATTAGAGTCACTGTAGATAGAAATACTTTAGTTCTGTTCCTCCCCCCTCCCCCCCCATGTGTTCATGGCTTCTAGAGGCAGTAATTACCTGTTTTAAATCAAGTTTTCATTGTCAAGAACAAGCACAATTTAAAGATTATATTCTAATTTTAAGAAATTTAAGTTGATGTAAGGGAAAAATAAAGTCTTCAGTTTAAGTTTGATTTTTGTTATTAATAATTTCTTTTTAAGATTATTACAATTGTTCCCAGGTGGAGGACGTGGAAACAGATGAAGAGGTTTTAGAAACAGTTGAAGAAATGATTGAGCGAGTCGAAGAGGCTATAATTGAGACAGATGGTGAAAATAATTTAACAGAAATTCATTTGCCGCAGTCAGAAGAGCCTTCAATTACAATTGACACTGACATAGACCAACTAGAAATTGGTCAGGAACAGACTGTTGAAGTTATTGTTTTGGGGTCAACTCAAGATATTGTAAGATTCTTGTTTCACTTTTCTTTTTCCAATTTGATTTGTTCAGTCCTCTTCATATGCTTTGTTTGTGTGGGAAGGTCTTGTTGCCAGCCGAAATCATCTAGAGTGTATAAACCATGATACCAAGATACATGGAATTGTAGAAAGCAGACCAAATTTAATTTATTAATTTTGACTTCAGCACTCAATAATAATGTTTACCTTCAACTCTGCATCGTATAGTTTTATATTTTCTTAATGATTTAGATAACCATTCATCCCACATTGTTGGATTTGAAAATGATATTTTAAGAGTGCATTCATAAACAAGAAATCCATCTCGGCTGTCCCTTTAGATATTGCAAAAGCTTACAGGTGCTGCCTAGTGAAAATTTATTAGCAGATTTCCCTTAAGGTTGTACTCATGACGGAATTTTCGAAATTTTTCTTCAAATGTCCATCGATCCTACCTAGTAGATGACGAAAATGAGGTCCGTTCAAAACTGTATATATATTTGTCTGTTACCGCTTTAGCGGTCGCAATTTTTGTTTAATCGTTACCAAACTCGATATTTAGTCGTTTTATTGTAAAAAAAAAGATCAAGTTCGTTGACGACTGAAATCGGACCAGTGGGAGGGGTGGGTTTAGAGGGGAGGATTTTCAAAAATTCGAAATATCTCCCTTACTATACGCCGGATCGAAAAATTGTATAAAATCAATCTTATTGCAAATTAAATTAGCTATAAATATTGTTATATACAGTTCTTCTCTATCTTGAATATTAACCGAGATATTTGCATTTTTATTAAATCTGGGCGCCTAACGGACGAAGTTACTTTCCCGCCAAAAGCTAGTTCGGCCGTTTCCTTGACTGGCTCGGCTGTTGTGAAATTTCTCTATTGTAAAACTTCACGTGAGAAATCTGCTTAGTTTACGCAGCCCCTGCGTCATGGACTTTTTTTATAATAGCTTTGTAAATAGAATATTCATGTAAAATGTATTTTACAATGAACTAACAAATTGAGCATTCACTGTGAGTGCGGTTGTACGGGGAGAAATGTGTTGAGTAGTACTCTGTTTTTAATAGCTATGGGTAGCGTTTATACAGAAATCTGCATGTAGATAATTTGTTATTATCTTAATATAGTATTTATTAGTCTCTTAGTATGGTATTTATACTTGCATCAAAAATATAATAAACTCAAAGCAGTTAGTGCATGAAATTATAAATAGGTCAGGAGAATGAATCTCTATAACTGGGCTTAACTTTTCAGTTGATAAGGCAGAAAGTTTGGAAATCATGAAGAAAAGATTGCTCCCTCCAATTAGTTTGACTTAGTACAATTAACCTATCCCTGTTATCAATTGCTTAAAGCAGCTTCTGGGATTAATATGAGTTAAAAATGACCAGGATTTCCCATTTGAAAGAAATCTGTACTAAACAAAAATAAAAATAAAACTAATGCATTGTATCTGTCAAGGATTTTGTCACGTGTACAACTTTAATATCTGATTTTCCCTTAATATGCTAACTATAATTATGGATAAAGGGCTAACTACTTAGTATTACACTACACAAAACAAACTCATGGAACTGAAACATTCAGTCTCTGAATGGCACTCAATCAAACGACTATTCATAAAATAAGTTCTTCTAGTTAAGTTAGGAAATTTTCATTCATGGCTAACACATTTGCATTTACAAACAAAACAAGATAACCCATTTGTCGATTCTGCGCCTGTACTTTGACTATAAAAATATTTTCTTAAGGAATGTTCATTTCAATAAGTTAATCTAAATAGGTCAATCAGTCATATAAACTTACCTAACCTGTGAGTAAAGTGGGATCGTACCCCTGAGAAAGTTTTTTCTCTTTTCAAAAATTTAACACCACATCATACTGTGTATAGCTAACATACACTGTATACTGAACTCATACAGTATTCACTTGCTTAACTTGTTCGAGGGGAGTAGTGTGTAATGTTGTACCTCTAGCTCTTCTCAACAACTATTAATCTCCTATCATACTTATACTTAGCTATTTAAGTTATTTATTGTTGCTTTCCCAAATGAAGTGAATAATTTAATGTTCTGAGCACATATGTGCATAAAAATGTTCTATTTTAATACTGGGAGGATTTGAAATGAGGAGATATTATCTTATTAAATAGGAGTAATTACAAGGGGGTAGTTAACAAGGGTTTATGTACATGAATGTTTTCCTAGAATACACAACATTATTTATTATTGCTTCTGCCCCTCCCGCTCCTTACATCACACTGGCTTATGCTTCCAAGCCATATAATGTTACACTTTTATAAATGTGTAATCCTCATAAATGTGAATCTTTTAATTTTCATAAATACATGATTTAGAAAGATAAAACTGGCTGAAAGAAAGTGAAATTGCTGGTGAGGTGTGAACAGTTATTTCTGCTATTTATTAGTATTGTTCCATTAATAGGTTACACTTTATTGGACATACTATATTGGATACACATTTTATACTCCAGACACACAAAAGAGTATTTTTATAATGCTCTGATTTCCATAAAGTACCAATCAGCATTGTGTTTGGGATCGATTCCTTGCAGTCACTAACTTCACTCATTATTAAGTCTTAATTTCTCTTGAGCAAAGATTTGTGAAGAAGGGTTTATTAGGAACTCATTCTCTGTTACACAAGCAAAACCTAACTATCATTATTTAGTCTCTAAAGATCTCTGATATTTATACCTGTTTATCTGAGCTTTTATATTTTCAAAACCTTCATGTCTTTAAGTATAAGATGAACTGAAATATGTTTGTCATAGTAGTTGATCAATAAATAAAATTTTGATCAGGTATGTAAGATGGATGCAACTTTCTTGTCCTTTATAAAGAATGTCATCTCATTATGTAATTTAAGATTAAGGAGCATGTCAACTAAACTAAAAATGCATGCTATAAGTTTAATAAAATGTCTGAAGATTAACAAAATTAACCCATTCAGTGCCGAGACCACATCAGTTCCACCACCCTATATTTCTCTGGGTGACCGTTCCATACACTCCCGAAGACAGAAAATTCTGTTATCTGCCCAGAATTTTCCACTTGGCCACACGAAGTAGACTCGTAAATGAGTCTGGCACTGAATGGGTTAATGTAATAATTAAAGAAATGACAGTTTGTTGTTAGGAAAGGTTAGTAAAATATTTCTTTCATATTTGAACATCCAGTGCATTATCTAAGTGTAATTGTAATTGTCTTCATATATGTATGTTTTTGTTAAAGCAAACCAAAATCCGCTTTGAAATAATTTGTTTTGTTATACATTTAATGGAAGTAGACACATTTCACATTATTGGTGTTGGAGGGTGGAGTGTCAATATCTCAGGACAGAATGAAAAGGAGCTGCTCCTTTTCAGATCTAGATCAGTTATCTGTATGAAGATCACTCACATATCTGCCAAGCAAAACAACGTTTAGTAAACTACAGCCTTTTCATTTTATCCTGAGATTTGCAATTACGTTTGTAGTATGAAATCTATGTTAAAAGATAAAATTTGGAAAATGTAGCCAGTGGTGGGTACTGCAACTAGATTAAATCTGAAATATAACCCTTTCTGATTTCCTGTCATATTTTAAGGTGCTTAAAAGATTCTGGATTAAAACCTTCTTTATCAAGCAGATTTTTTGATGGCTAGTATTATACTGTTTTTTTTTCTTCATTCTTTATTTTACCTGTATAAAACTGTATAAGTAATTAAAATTATTGGAACATTAAAAAGTATAATTAATTTGTTTTATTTTATTTATTTTTTTTTTTTTTTAGGATGATGGAAGTAATTTACTTAATAATGAAACTGTTATTATTAGTGGACCTCCAGTGAAAATCAATCAGGACACTGTTGTCATCAATGAAGGAGATGAATCTCCCGTTAAAATAAGTGATGCTGTTGTTATCACAGAGCCGCCAGTTAAAATAAGCGAAAGTACAATAGTTTTAACAGACGAGTCCTTAAAGTTAGACGAGAGTGGTGTTTTAAATTCACTATTAGGTACAGAATTAAATAAAGATACCGCAATCTTAAGTGATGCTTCTGTTCACATGAAAAATGACAGTGTTGTTTTAACTGAGCCTGGAGATGTAATGAGCAGTGAAACTGTTATTTTAACAGGATCTGACGTTAAAGATGCAGTTATACTTGCTGAGGCTCCAGTCGAAATACATGAAGAAACAGTCGTTATTGCTGGGGATTCAGTTCACAATAATAATGATACTGTTATTATTGACGAGGATCCTATTACTATAATCGAAAAATCCGTTGAACCTGAGAAGTCACCAGTGAAAATTACTGAAGAAACTTTTGTCATTAGTAATGATTCTATAAATACCTCTGACTCTAATATCCAAATTAGTGAGACATCTGATGAGCATTTGGTAGACACAGTTGATACAAATAGCTCCCCCTACAAAAATTCAGTTCCAGCAATTGTCGTGGAAGGTGATAGACCCATCGAATATGCTGATTCTACTATTGTCATAGAAAATGATTCTCCTCCAGTATGTACGAGTCCAAATATTGCTGATGATATTAGTGAGTCGCCTGAGAGAGGTAGAGATCCAACAGTGGATGTTGAAGCAACAGTTATCATTGATGATAATGATACTCTTGAAAAAAGTGTCGATAGTGCTATAGTTGTACATAGCACATCTTCTAGTTCTGAGCTAATATATGTGAAAGATGGCCAAGAACAGGGTACTGACCCAGTAACAACTGATCAGTCATCTTTGACCACTGAAACTGTTATTGTATTAGATTCGCCAGAGAAAAGCCCTATTGATGGAGAGGGAAATGGCTCGGAAATAGCTGAACAATCATCTTTAACCACCGAAACTGTTATTGTATTAGATTCGCCAGAGAAAAGTCCTATTGATGAACATGGAAATGCGTCAGAAATAGCTGAACAATCATCTTTAACCACTGAAACTATTATTGTATTAGATTCGCCAGAGAAAAGTCCTATTGGTGAACATGGAAATGCCATGGTAATAACTGACCAGTCATCTGAACCCCTGTATTTTGGGGGTTTGTCAGAAAAAGATAATACTACGAATCAGGAAGATGACAGTGGCCAATTACCTGAAGACATTATTATTATTCGGGATTCTCCTGAGAGGAGTATTTCAGAGAGACAGAGAGCTGATAATCATACACCTGAGCCCTCTGAAACCATTGTTATTGAAGATAGCAATAGCCCTGATAAAATTATTGTTGTTGACGATTCTCCAGAAAGAGATATTCGTGAACAACAGAGAGAGGACTCATTGACCCCTATAATCACGGCAACTTTTTCTATTAGAGAGGATAGTCCAGAGAGAAGTAATGATATACCTGTTCCATTACCAGAACTGAGTTTTAACAAAAATTCGATCCCCGTTGATTTAGCTAAAGCTATAGTTCGTTTGGAACCCATTTCTGTCGCTACAGAGGACCCTAGAGAGGAGGACTCGAGTTCAGATGACTCAACTTCTGATTCGAATACTGATGGTTCTGAATCAGATGGTTCTGATTCGGATTATAATGCATTTGCAAATTTCATCTTAGAATTTGAAGGTGAGTTTCCCTTTGATGATCCCCGTACAAATGATATTTGGGGTTATTATTTTGGCACAGACGAAATTTGTGGAGAGAACCTAGAAGAAACTTCTGACAGAATTTTAAGCCGATTTGCTTGTAGGTATGGAATGCAACTTCCTGAAATGAAAGAGAGATTGAATAAAAGAAATACTAAATCTCTGCTGAAAAGGCTGATTAGAAAAGTAAGAAATAGAAGGTTAAAGAAACTTAGGAAATTAAATAAAGAGAAAGACAAAAACAGCACATCGAAACCTAATGCTTCAGAGGTCTCTCATATTAGTGTCGATGAGACCCTAAGGCCGTCTACATCCAAACAAGCCAAGGATAAAGAAACAAATCCTGAATGTGATGATTTCCAATCAAAGGAACATGTTAGTCGTCAACAGTCTGATAAAATACTCAGTCATCCATCTGTTGAATCTGACAAAAATGACGATAATGATGATGATGAGAAAGATGAAGATTTCCATTCAGTTTGTTCTGGCCCACCAGTACCCGATAATGAAGATTCCTTTGTAATTGCTGAAGAGGGCAAAGAAAACATTGGAGAGACTGTCACATCTACCAAGGAGTATGTTGAAACACAGGACACAGCTCAATCTAGCGAGAGCAAACAAAATAATAATTTGTCCGAAAGAAATACTAAAGAAAATGCCGAAGCCAAAGGAGCCATAATTGAGGATAAAAATGACAGTGAGAATAATGTTAGTGCTGCTGAAAATTTGCCGGCTGAGACCAGCGATAGTAAAACTAAAAGAAGTAGCGTGGAAAAGTCCTTTAATGAATATGAATCAAAGGATAAGCCGACACCAATTCCAAAGGATGATGATGATGATGATGATGATGAAGACAAAGACTCTGTATCTGATTCTGACGATACAAACACGAGTAAAGATAAGTCAGACAGTACGACTACTACAACAGCTACCACAGAACCAGATGAATTAGATGATTCTAATTCATTTAAGATTGATGACAAAGAAACATTGTCTGAAATCACTGAGCCTGAATCAGAAGAAACCAGCACAGAAGGTTCTCCAAGGTCAGTACAAGTTTTTGCTTCATCCTATTTTCTTTTATTCTTCTTGAGGGAAGGAACAATTTGGTGTAGATAAACTAAAATAATTACCACTTATTTAAGATGCCTAATACTAAAAATGCAAAACATTTCTTTGGATTACTGTTTTTTATTCTTCCCAATTTTTATGTTTTTTTTCCACTGATCGTTTGTGGCTCTTGAACTTCCCCTCAAAAGACCTTTATAATTCTAATCATAACAAAAAGTTGTTTAGTTTTGAACCCCAGATATCAAAAATAGAACCAAGTCTAATTTGGGTGTGCTTGTATGCATATGTGTACCCATGTTATTGATTACAAAAATTGATGAAATTTTATTGAAAAACTCTTCACTTCAGATTTGAATTTGAACTCCCTCTCTCCAACAAGGGAGAGGTACGTTTGGAATAATAGAGGCATCAAGTATAAAATTATTGAAAATAGACTAATAGAGAACAAGTTATAAATGATACCCATATATTCATATATGTAAGTGGATTTCTCTTAGTGTGATGTATATTGATTCGTACACAAGTATTTATTACTCAAGTTGTAGTAGTTAGTGTTATTGTAGTAGGTGTTTTCTTATTTATTGCTTTTCATTTATGCTAACTGTATATTTATTATGCCATTCATTTGAGGTTATTTGTAATTCGTCTATTACTTTAACGTTATTAAAATTATACTTATTTTTCATTATAATTAATAGCTTGTTAGTGCAGTTTTATTTTTCTTAAAATTGGTTATTATTCACTAATATTATTGTTTTCATCAAACAAGAATGTCACATTCAGCCATGAATTGGTTAAAGTTGCAACCACTATGATTTGTAAAGTATTAGTTTAATTATTTTTGCTTAGAAGTGGTGAATTATTACAAACTTTAATGTAACTATCATTTTGAAAAATTGTTGAATTTTCATAACTTTGTACTGTTTTTGCTCCTGAAAGGTGCTCGTTTTTTTCTACTTCGACCTTTACTGACAGGACCTGCATTGGTTTGAAGGTTAATTTGCCTTTATTTGTTTAACTGAACCTAAAAATGGTTATCAACTCATGCACTAACTTGTAATTTAGACATACCTTATCTCTATCAAACTTAAAGTTCTTTCTTTATTTATTCATTTTTTTTATTTTGTTTTTTTCAGTACCTCTCTTCCAGCATTAAAAGAGAAAGAAATTACTTTTCATTCTGTTGTCAGTCGTTGCTATGTAAGTATGAAGTGTTATATGTAATATATATTTTTTTTTTTATCTCTAGTAGTATCAAATGATTTCATTTTCCTTAGAGTAATAAGACAATTACAGATTCCCCTTTCAAGATTTTTTACTTAGATTTGGCAATATTCCCTCAGAAATAATGAAACATGGCAGGGCCCTTTTACTGGGTGGAAGTTTTTTTAGTTATAAGGTCTTTTAGGATGGATAAAGTAATGTCAGATGAGTGGAGGGAGGCTATAATATTATAATAAGGGAGGCGACTAAATGGAAGTTATAGAATTATTTTTCTTTTTTCCTTAAATAAATTCTAGTCTATTAGAATATTTAGGCTGCCATTTGGTAAATTCAAAAGAATAATCTGTTCATTTTGTTCATTTTTTTTTATAAAATCCAACCGGTGTAAGATAGTTTGAGGGGGGGGGGATGTGATATGAGCAGCACTTAACTCTGTTATAGGAGTATAAATAATGTTTAAATTAAATAATCAAATGGTTTATCACACTTCATTGAAATATTATTAATATAATTCATTGAAATGTCATTAACATAATTTAGAGATATTTTGTCATAAACAAAAAAGACCTACACAAATCTTCTCTATGTACTTATCTATGATCTAGAGTAAGAAGTGCACTGCATGCCCTATCTCCTTAAACCCAACCACATATCTGAAAACCTCCAGTTTTCTTGGTACTGTCTCTTACTTCACACAGCGCTAGTTATATCTACTGTAAGTAATCATTTTTATGGACTTACATCACATTTATACTTTTAAGTATTTTTATTTCATCTTGTATAAGTAGGTCTAATTTTTTGGATTCCTAAATGTTCCAAAAAGATAGTATTTTGAATTAGTTTTTCTCTGAGATATTTCATGATGAATATGAGAGACAGGATCAATTATTTTTCCTTTTACATTCCTTAACAGTATCTTTTTCAGGAAAAGTTTGTCTTTTCTGCGCTTCACGATCTTCTGTAAGCATTTCTAAAGGTAATATTTTGCTGGGTTTTCTTCCCGTAATTATTAAATGTTCATGTGGATTCATATTTGTGGATATGTCAGTTAGTGTTGATACCTTGTGTTTTTCTAACTTACCAGCTCCCTTTTTGTCCAGAAAACGTATGAGTATGAAATGTGCTATTTGCATGATCATTTCATAAAATTAGTATTAAAATAAGGTTAAGAAGAAGACACCAACATTCCAGAGAGTGCTCCCCAGCAAATATATAATGCAACTACTGTCTAAAACTTCTGGTCTCGGTCTTCTGGGTGCTCAGTAGTTCATTTTCCTCGTGGAGTTCTGTACAGGGTCCATCTTCACAGCTTACAAAGTCATGGCCAAAAACTACATAACTAAAACTAAAATTTCCATGATGTTTCCTTATATATAACCTATAACTAGGTACAGAGCCGATTTATATACAGATGGAGAATTTCGTGTTTCTCCAAAACATTTTGAGCAAACTACTTACTAGAAAATTCTTGAAGCTAATACTCTGAAACTTGTGTTATCCATTGCTCTAGAATCTCTAAAAAAAAATAAATAATAATAATAATTATTATCCTAGAATTTTGGTTCATGGACTTGGAGAGTTATTTCCTCCTCGAAGTACGCATTGCTAATAGTTTGATACAGCTGATTAACTAACCCTGACAGTCAAAATCCTAAGTCATTTTTCAGCTAATCATAGTTTTGTTCTTTTTTTTTCTAACACCTAAACTGAATCACATGACTAGCTATCTCAATGGATTATATTTAATTTTCCTTATTATTTAATCAAAAACACTTAATTTGAGCCTTTCAGTGCCAAGAGAAGTAGCTATAAATGAATCAGTCATGGCATCAGGCATGCACGCGCACACACGCCCGTCCTCTCTCTCTCTCTCTCTCTCTCTCTCTCTCTCTCTCTCTCTCTCTCTCTCTCTCTCTCTCTCTCCTCTCTCTCTCTCTCTCCTTTATCTCTCTCTCTCTCACTTCTCTCTCTCTCTCTCTCTCTCTCTCTCTCTCTCTCTCTCTCTCTCTCTCTCTCTCTCTCTCTCTCTCTCTCTCTCTCTCTCTCTCTCTCTCTCTCTCTCTCTCTCTCTCTCTCTCTCTCTCTCTCTCTCTCTCTCTCTCTCTCTATCTCTCTCTCTCTCTCTCTCTCTCTCTCTCTCTCTCTCTCTCTCTCTCCATCACACTCTCTCTCTCTCACTTCTCTCCATCTCTCTCTCTCTCTCTCTCTCTCTCTCTCTCTCTCTCTCTCTCTCTCTCTCTCTCTCTCTCTCTCCTCCCCTCTCTTCTCCATCAACAAGTGTAAAAATGAATGCTTTTTAAGAAGTTTCTGTATAAAAGTACTATACATATGCAAATAATTAGATTTATGTCTTATACAAGCTCTTGCAGTGTGTTCAAATGTTATCTCTCTCCTTCATGGATATTTAAATTTTGTATCACAGATGATCCGAAAAATAAACATTTTTCTTTCTTCTGAAATATTTCTACTTTATTTGTATGCTACTTTACTTTTTACAGGAGGACGTGAAAAATAAAGCTGCAGAGCTATTATCTTCACCAAAAAGGAAGGAGAAGCCTTCAGAGCCCTCAGAAAAAGTGGCAGAGAAACCACCCAGGCTGGGTAGAAAACGACCTCTTAGTAGTATTGATTCAAAGCCTGATAGTCCCTCTCTGTCAATCTCATCAAGGTAAGTAGTGCTCCCTCTATGATTTAGTTTAATCTCCAACTAGGTTTCATAGAATCTTACTCTCAGCATCCTTACTCTTTTACTTCATGTAAGGTTCTTACTTAAAAAATAAATAAATAACTCAAACATTCTTAGAATTGCCAGATTTTTATAACATATTCACTTCCAAACTGAAAGATTGATTTATTAAAGGATTTAGACAGGCTGAAGTCAAAATAACAATTGTCCTTCGCATCCTCCTGAGTTGCCAAAGTCAACAAGAAAGGAAAATGTTTCTGTCCTTACCTGAGGCCCTTCATTGAGCATGTTAGATACAAGCCATCTTAGCCGAGACCTGTCAGCATAGAAAGTGGGAATTATCAAATAGTGATACAGAAGTTCCTCTATTATTTTTTAAAACTATATTAGTTACACCTTGTTATAAATCTTTCAAAATACTAAAAAAAAAAAAAAAAAAAAAAAAATGAGGCAATGACACTGATAGGAGTGATATCAAAAATTAAACTTGATATTCTCATAATTGATAGACTAGAAAAAGGCTCAAAAACTGTTCCCACTTATGAGAATTCACTGGAAAAAATTATGAAAATATCAGAGCTTGGCAGTTGAATTAAAAGGTTTGTATAAATTTGAATATACACACATAACTGCCATCATATCTATGAATGTACTCATACCAAAACTCACCTATGAAGGCCTAGAATATCTTAAAATGTCCGAGGAAACCATTAATGATTCACAGCAAGGAGTGGTACTTGATACAGTCTGGATCATGCAGAAAGTGCTAAACATTCTTAGAAATATTTTTTTTTAAATTTCATTTTTTTCAACCCTTTTATGCTGTTTAAGAGAAAGTTCCTGCCTTGAGCAATTTCACTTAATGCCAGGAAAACTACACTCTTCCCCCACTACAATTTGGTAGTTATATATAATAGTAATTCTAAAAGAATTAATAGTCAGTTTAGAATAATAAATGAAACAATAAAAAAAGGAGTAAGATATTTTTACCTAAGATGTGTTACAGAAATAGAGGCCTGCAAGTACTTGGTATTCATGTGTTAATACAGTGTTTCATTGATAAGAAAACTATTTAGGTTTATAATATGAGGTCATGAGATTAGTCAATGTGAATACATTGAAGAGCTTGACAAGGAGGGTAGTGGATATATATACCTACATTAGGATGTCCCTCATCTAACCGAAATACAAAAAGTTTTTAAATTTTGAGGTCATACCTGCTAGTATTGTACTTAATGTTCTAAACACCTCATAAAATATTTCATGTCAATTGAACATTGTTAACATTTGCCCTGACTTAAAGCTGAACATGTAGAGAGGAGATAACTAAAGCTGCTATATCATTGTTTAATCACTCGATTGGAAATATACTATGGAGGTCATGGTGTGCAATTTTGGTAAATAGAAAAATAAATGTATACTTATTATTGCAATCTATGTTGTTAACTCGGTGGTGATTGAGGAAAAAGTAAGGTTTGGCAAGTGGTGCCCTGAAGCTTTATAACTGTGTCTATTTAGTCAAGTTGGAATGAGCTGATTTTGGGTAGTATATGGCTTTCGAAGCTTAGGTAAGGGAGGGGGATTAGGGGTAATACCTGTATATCGGGTACTTAAGTTAGTTCATAGACTTTTCTCATACATGGCTCTTCTAGTAGGATTTTCCAATTGATGGCATGACTCGTCTTTCGCCTACTGTCATTGGGCTTTATTTTTAGTGTAAGTCATTCGGTTGAAGAGAAAATAACTAATCATTTTACTTTATCAAATATGTTTAACTTCATACCGGATAAAACGTTTTTCTGGGGAGTTCTTCTTCATTAATTTAACACGAACAAAAACACTACTGAAAGTCATCAGAGTGAAGTGGTTTGCTCGTGCCAGATGTTGTGATTTTGAGCTGGAAAACAAGAAACGGCCTCGGCAGCCAAGAACATTTGAAGATGAGAATTATTGTCATTTCTTGATGAAAATCCATGCCAAATACTTCAATATTTGGCTGAATCATTGGTAGTTGTTTTTTGAGCAGTCAGAAAATAACTGAAAGACATGGAAATCAGGAAAATTTGGTCCCGTGTGAATTGAAACCGAGAGACATCTGAGCTGCTTAAACGGAAGGAGAAGGATGAGATTTTTGAATCAAATTGTGACTGGAGACAAAAAGTGGATCCATTACGACAATCGCATTCTGAGAAAGTCATGGGCTAAGCCTGCCCAACCATTAACATGAATGATGAAATCACATATCCATGGAAATCCAAGCTTATGCTCTGTGTTTAGTGGGATCAGGGTGGTGTGATATACTACAGCTGCTCAGACCCAATGAAACGACCACAAGGTAGCGTTACCATGATCAACTAATGTGTTTGACCCTCACATTAAAGGAAAAACAGCCCAAATATGGTAATGGGCATGACAAAATCATTTTCTTCCATGACAATGGAAACCCACCCGCTGTATTCTCCAGGCACTGTTTTTCGACCTTTTTCGATCGATGGCCCATGACCTGTCTGAGTAATGCTTTGCTTGTCATGAAGATTGCAAAAATGGATTGATTTTTGGATTGCCTCTAAAGACAAATCAATCATTTAGAATCTTCCTGCTGCCAGAAAGATGGGAAAAGGTAGTGGCCAATGATGGACGATATTTTGAATAATATATTTAATACCATTGTAAAATAAAGCCTGGATTAACAAAAAAAAAATCGCTATGAATTAATTCTAACACCCAATATTTTCAAGGTTAACTTTTTGGGAGACCCTAATGTACATATATTTATGTAGGTGTTAAGGTTCATTCATAGCATTCACCTTCAACTTGACTAATATGTTCCTAATTAGTATGATAATAAAAATTCCATATTTATGAATGCTTTCATTTAATGACTTTTAGTGATGAGGATCGAGATCTACGAGCATGGAAGAAGTCAATTATGCTAGTGTATAATCGACTAGCATCTCACAAATTTGCATCCGTTTTTTCCAAACCTATTACTGAGCATGAGGCGCCTGGATACCATGATATTGTTCTCAGGTATATTATATTGTTACAATTCTTATTAAAATAAAATTTATCAGTGTTTATTCTTTTATATTATCATTTGTGAATTAATTATACAGTTTTAAAGTCAAAGATAAAGTTGTAAAATTGAGGTATTAATTATCCTAACAAAAACAAAAAAAGCCCCATTAAGGGCTGGAACTTCTTTTAATTTAATTAATGCTAACTCTATTGTAATTGGAATAAAAGAAGTTGTAAAGTAAAGAAGGATTTTAATTTTGTTAGAATAATCTTATTTGTCGGGCTTTTTATCATACTTCCACCAGAATATTTATTATCAACAATAGAATAACTGTCTAATAAAACAAACCTAACCATGTTCAGAATATAATGATGATTTTTACATCTGATTTTGAAATTAAAATGCTAAGATTCAGCCAAACTCTAAAGAACGAAATTTAATAATACTGGGGTTTTTATTATAGTGTGGGTTATCATTGTTTCCTAGCAAAATAGTGGCAATTTAGAACTGGAGTTTTGAATTTGATTTAAAGAATAATGACATATATTTTTAAAAAAAAATGTAAGTCAATTTTGATACCTACCCCCCCCCCCTTCCCTTATCTATATAACAATGTTTGACCCATGCACTGGCCTCTGCCTGCCTCTGTTATTCCCAATGCAATATTGCAATAACACTCCTACTATTGTGCAATTGACATAATAAAACACTGATGTATGGAATTTCTATTGACATTACTATAATTTTGTGTATAGGAGAGTATTTTGTTTAATTTTACATGTCAAGGAGATAAAAAGCTCTTATATTACTGCGGTCATGTTTGTGTGAAACATCTAGTGTACTTGTTGTAGTACACAGCCTATGTGAACTTGGTTAAAATTCTTTAATAGCCAGTGCAGGCTTTTTTGGTTATATACTATTCAGTAAAATTTCATGCTAGAAATTGAAATAAGTTGGCTACTAGGAATTTTAACTGATCTTACTCACCAAGTGATTTTTTTTTTCATTTTTAGGCCTATGGACCTGTCCACTATAAAAAAGTCTATAGAAAATGGTACAGTTAGAACAACAGTTGAATTCCAAAGAGACATGCTTCTAATGGTGCAAAATTCGATTATATACAATAAGGATAATACCCCATATTTCAAGATGGCATTAGAAATGGGGGAAGACATGCTTGGAGAGATGGAGGTAATTTAATTTAAATATTTAATTTTCTTTAAGATATTTTCAGATCCTAAAAGAGTTATTTTGGTCTATTAGTTCTTCTATAGTATGATCAGGAAAAAGCAAACTATAAGAGATTAAACTTGAAGAATTTTAATGTTTGTCAAGGAACTGATATGGAGTTTTTATATATCTGTTGTACTTTACAATAATAAAGTCTAATATTTGCTTAATTGAAAGTAATGTTATTGATAATAATTTATATCATTGTGAATTGAAAATATACATGCATGATGTCATAAGTTTATTTGTATTTATGTATTTTTTTTGAAGGTTCATTTTGTTATTTTATATTTATGAAGTATAATATTTTATAAGTGGTTTAAAATATAGTGATCCTTAGGTAGTTATTGTTCAGAGCAACGTGCACACATACACACCACACACTTCAGAAGTATGTGCCCTTAAAACTGAAATCGCATCAAGTTGAAACTTTTGTCTGATGACTCATGTCAAGACTAAAAGGAAATGGTGGAAGTTATAAATAGTTGATTGAGAAATGGATTTTTATACAATGTATATTTCTAATATAAAATTTTTTAATGAAACTATCAATTTACTACTCATGTAAAAATGTATGACATAATGTTTTTAGTGTTGCCAATTGCATAACTTATTAAAACAATGAGAATGTGCTCAAAATAAAATTAAATATGAATCGAGTAAGCAAAATAAAGAAACGAAGAAGAAT